>VUQG01019200.1:0-24512 GCA_015106755.1 Etia nguti | reverse complement strand
GTTATATTGAGAAGAAAATAACAGTGGTAGTAATAATAATAATAATAACAACAATAAAAAGGAGATGAAGAAAAGTATTAAATATTAGAGAATTTAGTTGGTATTTACATTTAAGACAAATTGGTATTTACAAGTATTGTGCAAGAGTATCTGCAGGTTGTACAAAGTTGTGCAATGAGCATTTAAGTAGCATTTGTTGAAGTGACAGTGTGCAGAGTCCTGTAATTGTAGTGAGTGTGTAGTGGTGTTTATAGAATGTCAGCAGTTCAAAAGTCTGATGGCTTGTGGGTAAAAACTGTCCCTGTGTCTGGTGGTGCGGGTCTGGATGCTCCTGAACCGCCTGCCGGACGGCAGGAGTGTGAAAAGTCTGTGGCTGGGGTGGCTGGGATCAGAGAGGATCCGCTGTGTCTTCCTCATGCAGCGCTGTCTGTAGAGATCCGGCATGGCTGGCAGTTCAGTCCTAGTGATGCGCTGTGCTGATCTCACCACCCTCTGCAGAGCTTTTTGGTCCAGAGCATTACAGCTGCCGTACCAAGTGGTGATGCAGCCACCACCACCAGTGCACAAAGTAAGGTCCATAAGGACTTAGTACGATGAGCCCTTCTCATCCAACATCAGTGTCTGACATCACAAATGTGCTTATGGAAGAACAGTCAAAAATTCCCATAAATACTCCTAAACCTGTGGAAAGACTTCCCAGAAGAGCTGAAGCTGTTATAACTGCAAAAGGTGGGCTGACATCATATTAAACCCTATGGATTAAGAACTCAAGTTCATATGCATGTAAAGACCATTGATGAATACTTTTGGCAGTATAGTGTACGTATGACTTAAATAAACAGTAAACAATAGACAATAATTACAATGCTAATTAGATTCACTATCATAATCAGTTATATATTCACTATCCATCATTTTGGTTACATTTAATAGGCAGCAAAGTAGAATAAAAACTGATGTAATAACAACGATGACTGACAGTGTCACACTAAATAAGACATTCATATACGTCAGCTCATACATGTAAGATAACCCCAACTTAATATCTTGTTACAATAAGACATGTAGTCACCATCATCTTAACATAAATCTGAGCATAGAAGGTTGGAGTGTGTGGTACAGGAACAGCAGAGTTTTAGAGCAACAAGAGCATGCAGACGCTTTGCCCAACATCCTGCCTTCAATCATTTTTTAGTGCGTGTTTGCATTTAGACACAGTCACTGACACAAATGTCAGAGCGTGCACGGTGTATACCGAGAGGAGCAGTAGAGGTCATCGCTGAGTAACAACACCTGCAGAATCTCTGCTTCCCCTTCTACCCTTGAATTCTCCTGGCACAGAAAGAAAAGACAAAGAGAGGGTGAGAGCCAGAAAAAGATGTCCGCGGTGTGGAAATAGTTAAAGCCATAAAGACGTACAGTACCTCAGCCCTGACCCCATGCCCTCCTAGGCATCCCTCTGCGCAGAATTCTTATTCCCTACCAAACTGACAAAGTGTTTTTAATCTTTTCTTTCCCTCTCTCCTGGAGATTGGGGAAACAAAAATCAATAGCTCCTGGCAGGCGATCTAGCAGGCTGGTGAATTACAGGGTCTACACTGCAACCAGAGCGCTGCATCACAGGGACCTTGGAATGAGAGACCTTGGGAGAGACATCAGAGACACAAAGGTTGCAGGGTCACTCTGGGTCCGCAGTCTGAGGAGAGAGGTATTTACTGCCTCGGCCAGCTCGCCGCTATGAAAAATAACTGCCACTCAGCACAGAGAGGGATGGCTGAGGTGAGAGAGGGAGATAGACAGGCAGAGAGCCTGGTGGTGTTTGTATAAGCAGCTTAAATGTTGGTAGCTGCAATTTGTGTATAACACGCGTTATGTGCTATGTGCCGCACAGGTATGATGTCAGGCTGGAGACTAATGCTTTTTTCCTTCTTTCTCGCAAACAGGAAATGATTCATTAGCGTTTGGTGATTTAGAACGTGGCAGCGCTGGCCGATCAATATGCATGGGCCCATCTGTCAATACGTGATTTCTGCTGGTAATTAGCCGATGTGGGCCAGTGGTTGTGAATATTGCCTGGCAACTGACAGCCTGGTTGTTTCTGTCATCACTTGGGGGGTGCACAGGTGGTGGCAGCTCACAGTCGATCAATAAAATACTGTGCTTCAAGGCCCAAACCAGCTTCATAAAGACATCTACTGTGATAAAATATGGGGTTTAGAGGCGGTTCAAAATTTTCATTTCGATATAAAGGAGGGTCCAGATTTATGGCCAAAGAGCCAAAGACATTCAGTTATGAGACACAAATAACACCAATGAAAATTACAGGTTTAAATGAATGTTTCTGCAAACGTGCATTTCTGTATCCAAGGCACTATTGAGAAAATGTGTCAGATCACTCAATTATAACTGCTCAAGACAGCTGGCAGCAAGACAATTAAGAGTGTGAAAATGATAATGATGATTATGATGGAGATTTTTTTTAAATTGCTTTGTTTTCAAAGCAGGAAGAGCTTTACGGGCATTATGTGCAACCCCGAGTTTGTAGCTACAACTGATATGAATTTCAGCATTGCTTCAGCTGTTGACTTAAAGTAAATCTAATAATTACCCTCCTATTATTCTCCACCAAAAACTATGCATCTCGAAATCTTTTATTCTACTAAATAATCACAGAGCATGTTCCTTTAAAGGCTGAGAGAAACTTCCTACATATTAGGTTACATTTACCAACCAAATAATTTGTCATGGAACCAACAAGCATTTGTCCAAGTCAGCCAACACAACCACATTGACTTGAAGAATGGGATGCCATCCCACAGCAGTATGTGACCAAGCTGGTGACCAGCATGAGGAGGAGATGCCAGGCTGTTGTGGCTGTGTATGATCCTTCCACATGCTACTGAGGCCTCCTGTTTGTCAAATGAATAAATTATTAAATTGCCAGTATGTCTTGTTTCTTCAGACTTTAATCATCCAGTCCAATAAATGACACCAAAAAATAGTCAGCAGAATAAACGATTTCTCATTGGCAGAGAAGATTTTGTCAATTTTTTTTATGGGTGCAACCCACATACTCAGCTCTGCTGGTCAACCCACAAATCCATATTCCTTACAAATGTGGCACCAAGAGGAAATAAATAGGCTTTCCAACAGCCAGATTTAATACCGAGAAACATTGTTGCAACAGAAATACAAGAAATAATCACCCAAACTCAATTTTCCTTACTTTTTGTGCTAAGTTTGTATACTGTTACAGTGGTCAACATTAAACATCTTTAAAGTTTCAACTGATGAGGTCAGCTGAGGCTTCAGTTCAAACACTTCATTTCTGGCATTTTTTTTCAACCCTTGGATCTGAATGATGTCAACAAAACCTCTAGCTATGAGCAGAGAAGTCGAGAAATTTACGAGGGGCTGCCAATCAGAAGAAAGCTGCCTTAAAAAGTGAGAGTCTCCCTGTGTAGGCCTTTTGTTACAGAGGACTGTGTAGGTCCATCTGGTAACCACCAGTCATGAGGAAAAAGTATGTATTCCTTGACCAGTTGCGAGTGGTTGCTGGCAGTTTCTAGCATAAAATTGGTTGCAAAGAAGTATAAGGTGCTGTACCAAAAACTTCCTTTCAGTTGCTTAAGTCAGTAGGAGAATAGCACAGTTTGTTTAGTTTGCATGGAATATCCCGACTTGTCTACACACACTTCCCAACTACTCACCTTCAAAGTACAAGCTGCACCTTTTGAAATGTGTTGGTAGTGGCAGTAAAGCAAACTTTCTCCATTTCCAGTTTCTGTTGCAGTTTTTCCAGTTTCACTATGGCGTGTTTATAGAGTGTTTGCAAACAGGTTGGCATTTACATGCAAAGCACGAGCCAGCAACCGAAACAGTCACAAGCAGGTTGGTGCATCCCCCTCTTTAAGACCAATTTCATCTAGGGACAAACAGCCACCACTTGCGAAACATTTTTGGAGTACACACTTTGCCCTATTTGTGGTTGTTTGCTGAGGGCCGCTGGTCTGTTTCTAGACCTCCGTGAATGGGCCTTTAGCAATCAGTTTCACAGCAACTACTTGCAACCAGTCAGAGTATACATATTTTTCCCTAGCAGAGGTTGCCAGGAGGTTGCAGACTGATAAAGGGAGAAGAATTGGGATGGTGTTTTTCAGACAGAGGGGACTGATGGGCTGCACAAAACTAAAAAAAGAGATATTTTGAATTTTGACTCTCAAACTTTAGTAAAAAGAATAAAAAGTAGCACTGGAAATAATAGGTCACCTTTAAAAATTTAAAGGTGGATTCACGAGTGGGCTTGCTGCGCACAGACTGCAACATGATGCAAAAATGATCACCAAGAGACACAAAATGCCTACACAGGGAGACAAAACAACCATGAACAGAAACAAAAATGATTACAAAAACAAGGCTGCTCTGTGCCTCTTTCAGTGTGGGTGTCTTTCACCTAGTATGTAGGAGGGATTGCTGGCCTCCTGCAGCTACGGACCTATTGTCTTATAAACCATCCACAATCATCACATACTGCAAAGCAGGGGTGTAGGAAAAACAAAAATGACCAAAATACTCATGTTTTTATTACTCTGTCCAGAAACCGTACATACCATAAGGTCATATCTTAAATAGTTGAAATTCTTGAGCTCCTTAACACCTAATTATCCAGAGCTAGCTGTCAAATTTAGATATATTGATTTCGTTTAGGCCTCAATTCGTTTTCCGCTACCCTGCTAGCAGCACTATAAGGAGCTTATTGAACTGTGCTGCCTCATGTCAATAAAACAATTGCATTCATTGAACTCTAAACATTAAATCCGGAGAAATTTGCATTTGCTCTTAAACTGTTTATCTTCAGCGCAACACCTGAGCTGTGACATATGTTATAATCCTTCATTTAATCCTCACAATATGTGTCCAGGTTCATAAGTTCACTCAGAAAGAAAAGCCGACAAGCAGGGCTGGTGTAAACTCCTGCAGAAGGATGCCTCTCTGTCTCTCACTGGCATTTGCATATTAGAGTGTTTTCTGGGGAAAATGAGCTGTAGAAATTAATTCAGGATTAATTGGTGCCTTTATCTCGTTAGGACAATCTAATTTAGGGGATGATGGAATTGTTTAGACTCCCTTTTGCATAATTGGATTGCGGTGAATGGCTGTCATTACCGTCTTTTTAGCATCGTCTGTGGGCCCCCTCTCTCTCTTGCAGGCCCCAGCCTCGTAAAGAGCAATCATGTGTTACGCCAGTGTTTTGCTAACCCCTGGAACACACCAAGCACGCTGCAAGAGGCAAGCATGTGGCTAACCGCGCAGCAGTGATTAACTCTCTTTTCAGAGCCATTAGCATTACAGCAAGCAGCACACTGTTGGGGAGATTTCACATGAACACAGAGGCGCACGGCTAAAAGCACAGCGATCATCGCCTGTTGGAGACAGCAATTAGTTTTTAGTCTCAGCCCCTGTTATGTTCTGTGGTTTGTGTTTCTGACAGCATTACCTGATTGCCCCCCCCTCTTGAGGAGCTGGACGTGACATCTCAAAAATCTCTCAATGCTTTTTGAGAGGCTTTCATTTTCTTTTCTTTTCTTGCCCAGTGCATTTCCGACACATTTCACCCTTTCATTACTTCCACAATATCTCCGAGACAGTGTGCTGTTTTGTTTTTTTTTTTCAACGTGGGATGAAAATCAATAGTAAAGGAGCAGAGCTCATGTAAAAGATCACTCACTGGAATACCTGATCTTCTCACTTCAACAACATTGATGTAACTATGGAAACAAGTTCTCAGGATGAACGGGGATATGCCTATCTACTGACAAAAGGCTTCTTTATGTCTCTCCCAGCCAGTTACCCCATGCCACAGCACAAGAGAAGCTTATATCTGGTGCTCCCCCACTATGATACTGTCATCATTTTTCTGAAAGCACAAATTGTTTAGATATTATTCTGCAGCCCCTCTCTGGTAAACAAGGCTGAGTGAAATCTAATCTATGGTGCTGATACTCAGGCTGTGCCAGGCTAATTGAGTTGATGTAGTCTGTCCTTCTAGGAGCTGGTCATACTGTAAAGACAGACTCTATCAAGTCATATAGCTTATGTATTGTACTTACTAGACGTGCCTTGCTTTTATATTGTCACTAGGAGTGTCATGAGTCTCCAAATCCAAACATTTTGGTTCACACCTTGAGGTTTTAGGCATTGTCTAGGGGAAAAAAGATCTTTTTATCATGTATTTTCAGTTCATTGTTACATAAAAGATCTCAACATGGCAAAGACCTCACTCACACAGGCCTAGAGACCACTTGGCAATTCACTGACAACCTCCACTAACTAGTGAAAAATGAAACATGAAATCTGAGACAGAGAAACAGTTTCATAGTGAACAATTTTCATTTCACAACAGCTCGGCGAATAATCAGAAAGTGCTTCCAAACAAGTTGTTGTCTTTTATATAAACTACAGGCGCCATCTGCGAGTAACCAAAGCCATTGAAAGCAGATTATTAATATAGGACTTCTTTGCGACCAGTTTTACCTAGTAACGGCAAGCAATTTCCCACAGCCACTTGCCTGGTATACACATTGTTCTCTAGCAATGTTTATGGTCTAGCAGTGGAACAATGAGTGCCTTTAGGTCTCTGTGACTGAGGATAAGCAATCGATTTGACTATCACTAAAACGAAATCAGAATTTTCTGGTTTGAAGACACCAACTTCCGGCAAACACTCGCAACCAGTCGAGGAGAGCTCATTTTTTCCTAACAACCATAGGTTGCCGGGGAGTCACCAAGCAATCTCTAAACCTGTGTGACTTGGGCCTAACTAGCATAAGAAATTTCTGCAAGACTATAATTCATGCTAGATGTAGGCAGGTTCTTTTAATAAAAATAGGAATAAAACTGTGTCTTTTACCACAAAGCTTGGCTGCTAACGTCTCTACAGTTAATCGTAATCATGATATCCTCTGTTTATGTCAAGATCTGTAGGCTGCAGATTGTGTGGAGCTGAATGTGGACTCAAATGGAGACCAGACACTGAGGACAAGATAGAAAGGGAAATGCTGAAGGAAACTAAACCTAAAATAATCCTGAATTACAGTTCATCTGCTATAGCTGTCACATAATCCTTCTGCTTTGTTTGTGTTATGTTCATGTTGCTGCATTTAAGTTTTACAACATTTCCATGTTTTATAGACGCCTCCATTAGCAACCTATTGAGAGCTTAATAGCAGTGGCAACTGGTTGGGTGGGTGTAGAGGGGTTAGAACTATCACAGTTTTGTATTTTTTAAATAAGGACACAGATGTCAGTAGATTCCTGGAGGGAGATTGCTGAAACTATCGGAATGGACGTGAGGGAATCTACAAAGAAGTGGAGAAACCCGAGGGAGAAATACGTTTGCCTCCGGAAAAAAACGAAGAAAAAAAAACACTGACCACAACAAAGAGCTGGGACCCAGGAGGGAAAACAATTACAGCATTTTATTTTTTTAAACTGGTTGGCATTGCATATGAAACACTGGGAGACGACAATACAGTAATTAACACATAATATACCTAATGCAAGCATAAATGTGGGCAACAACATCAGCCCCTTGTCCTCTAAATTAGGCCTTACAGGCCACCGACTGAGACACAGCACATCAACACTGAAATGGAACTGTAACAAGAAATACTCTCTATAATCTTTTATGTGTCCCGTTAAAAGTAACTAATGACATAGCTATCATAAAAAAGAACAGTTGTTTGCCATGGGTGCAAGTGAAGAGGTGGCTGTGGGGAGGCCTAGAGACCACCAGAGAGTCTGCCAAATCTACCCACCCCACATAAGCACTAGTAAGGGTTGTTAGAGAGCTACAAACGCACTCATAGAAGTGTATTTACATTCAGAAACTACTCTTTTTTTTCCCTCTGCAGCTGTTGTTCCCACACGGATTCAGTTTATCAGCAGACCAGCACATTTAAATTGTAATTGTCTCATTAGATTTATCCACGTGAGGTCATGAGAATCATATTTTTGAGTGGCTTTATAAGTAGACCGTAAAAGGGGTGAGCAAAGAAATGAACTGTTTAGCCCGCAGAGACTTGCCATGCAAAAATGAAATAAAATAGCAACAATAATAACATAAAATAAAGGGGAGACATGTGTTTGCGAGCCATCCCACTGTTAAATAACGATCCTACCCTGGCCACGCTGATAAAAACTGCCTGGCTCTTCCACTGTTCTTACATATATCAACCCACGCTTCCTCTAACAGTGTTAAAACTGTCTTACCTTATGTCTGCTGTCACTCTCTCTGCCCCCCTCTATGTTCGTCATGCATTCTGTGTCATGTTTTGATGCATTTTAGCCCCCCTCTCCTCTAGTCTGGTGCCATTTCCATTCTTTGCATAAATGCAGTCTAACAGTATTAAGTATTCATGCGTGTTGGGAAAGGTGGTGCCTGTCCTTCAGGGTAAGTGTCAGGCCTGCGTGCGGCACAAGAAAAGCCCCGGGGAGAGGAGAACATTAGGATCCATCAGCCTGACAGACAAATCATTCTCTCATGTAAACATAAATATGAGGGTATGTTTCCACTGCCATCCCACTATCTGTTGCTAGGCTACCTTGCATTAAGCAGTGTAGCTGTCCCTGTTCATTTTGCTCCAGGGATTCCAGCAATACCATCATATAACCTGCTGAGTCTTAATGAGAAGGCCTGCTCATATGAGTGGATATGAACATGGCGAGATGTGAAATTTATTCAAAATGCAGGATTTCAGCTGTCTGTCAGCGCAGAGGCGGCGCGGAAATGTTTATGAAGCTGAAGTGTTTTGGAAAAAAAGAAGCTTTGAGGGAAATATTTCTCTGCCTTCTGCACAAACACACCTGACACAAGAAAAGGTCACAACGGATCAGCACACGCTCACAAGCATGCGCGCGCGCACCGACGCGGCACGCACGAGCACACACACAGCAAACAATATGTGACGCCGAGCTCCATAAAGGTCATTTGTTGTGGAGAAATCACTGATCCCCAAATGCATTAACAAAGTCAATTAACTATTCTCCCACAAAGAAGAAAGAAGCCCATCTCCAATAAAAATAGAGCGCGCAGCGTCGTCCGGGCACCCCCACAATTACAACAACTGCGTCCCCAGATAATTATGTGCGCCGTAAATGGGGGGGAGAGAAAGACAGTGGAAGGCAATGGTCACTGTGAAGAAAGAGCAAGGAGATGAGGGAGAGGAGCGCCAAACAGCTGGTTTGAATAGATTGTGTTTGGGATGAATTAAAAAGTTGAACCTTTCCCTGGATGTATTCAGATGTCTGCCTCCTGGTGATTAATCATGGCCGTCAGGACCTGTAATCCTTTTCAATGGGAAACAAATGCAGCTACTGTCCTCTCTTCTGCAAAAGCGCCCAGGGCCCAGGGCCACAAGCCCGCCCGCCTGGTCACAATACCTGAACCACAAGAGGAGGAACCCAGGGGAGCACGGATGTGCGGACACACTGTAATCTGCTCCAAACATGATGGAATGAACAAAAACAGTGGATTTCAACAAAACTGTGGCATCCTTCACTGGTTGTCTACATCCTTTTTGTATCTCACAGTCAATAGTTGAGGCTTTTGGCGCAGCTTCAGGTCCGACTGGTCGAACATAACTGAAGCAGCAATTTTTTTTTTAAAGCATCTTTTTTAGCTGCAGGATCCTCTTTTTGAAACAGAAGAAGGGATGTAAAGAGGCTTGCGAATGGTGTCAGGGCATGTGACAGGATTTCAGATGACAGGGGAGTTTTCTCTCTGACTGATATCGGTCCTCTCCGCTCGCAGCTGCTTTAGTCAGTGAACTTCATGTCACGCTCCTACATGGTGGTAAACAGCTGATCTAGTTTCGAAAAAGACAGTGAGAAAGTCAAGAGCCAGCAACATTGAGAGCCCCGGAGAAGAAAGTATGTCATCAGCATAAAAATAGAAGCCCGCTAACGAATTCCTAATCATATCCCCCGTGTCCTCAAGGGGCTATGCTAAAGAGGTTAAAACAACGAGCCGGTAGATGAGAATGTGGCGCATTTGCTCGAGAGATTATTTCCTGGCATTTCAAAGGTTTACACAGTTATTGATTGTTAAATACACCATTATCTCCACAGAATTGCACAGCGTGACTATTCTCTGTACAGCCGTGTATCCTATCTGTAAATGTTAAAAAGTGCAATAATTGAGAGTGATTCCTCCCCGGTTTCTAACACCAGATAGGATTTGAGGGCTGCTCTGCACCTCCTTCGCCAATCAATCAAGCAAAAAAAAAAAAGTTAAAAAGATAACTCTCAAGCAAAATGCACCACTCAAACGCGTCGCTCTCGACTTAAGCTCGGCTGAATCAAGTAATGCCTGTGCGGCTTTTTACGAGTGAATAAATTGAATGCCCCTCAAAAGAGAAGCCCCCATACTGATCGTAATGGTGTATGTGACCTCTGAGTAATCACCTGAAAAAAACTTAGCATTAAAAAAATCCATTGTAACCAACAAAAGGCAAATGTCAGTGTTCCCACTGTGTGAAAGAGTGCTTTTATATGTGTGAAAGGTTGTGAGGGTAGTAATTCAGTGTGGCTGCAGAAGGTGGTGCGTGTTGGCAGCGCGGCAGAGTGTGGAGAATGGGCCACGGCCGGCCGTTTCCAGAGCCTTTGTGTGTCTCTGTTTGACCAGGCGTCTCCTGGTCCACAGGAGCACAGCTTCAACACATCTAGCAAAAGAACAAAGAGGCCATTATCAGCTGTATCTCATCTC
The DNA here is from genome assembly GCA_015106755.1 of Etia nguti. Taxonomy (NCBI): domain Eukaryota; kingdom Metazoa; phylum Chordata; class Actinopteri; order Cichliformes; family Cichlidae; genus Etia; species Etia nguti. The sequence goes on along the minus strand of VUQG01019200.1, from coordinate 13,747 downwards.
CACCCTGCCTCGACTCAATGACACCCGGGGACAAACAGCGGCAGGGCCCGGCCGCCCAGCTTTGCCGGGGCACTCAGTCTGAAGCGGACACTGAAGCGGACTGGGAGGTCCATTAAGCACAGAGGCGACACCTTAGCTGTGGACAAACATCAACACAAAAGCATGCGGCGCTGGTTGCCGCGGAGATGGGAGAAAACAGAGTGCAGTGCAAGTGGTGACAAAGAGAAGGAGGGGTCAGGTGTGATGGGCTGCTGCCAGCTGAAAAGCCTCTGCAAAGTGAAACACAACACCCTTTTTTTTTACTTTGGGTCCCAAACATTGTGAAGGCTCCATTCACCAACACTCTGAGGAATCACTGTGCCAACAAGTCAGCTGCAGAATTATCTGCTATAATGAAGGGTGTTTGGTAATCAGAGTGGGATCTCTGGGTTTTCATGAGCAGGTAAATATTGTGCACATTTCAGTCTTTACACCATATTCTCAAAATGCCAGTGAATCCTCAGATAAACATGGAACAATGCTCAGGAGGTTAAAACACATGATGCACTGCAGATCTGCTGTGAACCTGACAGACAAATGTTTCAGACACTTTAGCGGTTATTTGTAAAAACCAAACATATGTGTATATTTTGACTCACAATCATCGGTAAAAGATTGGGTCGCTCTGATGAGGACTGACAAGAACAATGGGGCAGTAACTGGATGACACTGTCAGTTTGTGAAATTCCAAGATAAGCTGTGAATGATATTATTGCAAAACAGAAGCATTTAGGAACCATGGCAACTCAGCCCCAAAGTGTTGGACTATGTAAAGTTATAGAGTGAGGTCGCTGAGTGCTGAGGTGCATGGTGCATGAGCATCCCTAATGGTCTGCTGACTCAGTAACTGCAGAGCTCCAAACCTCCTCTGGTATTAACATCAGCACAAAAACTGTGCACTGGGAGCTTCGTATTATGAGTTTTCATGGCTGACCAGCTCCTGGAAGTGCAAAGCGTAGGTGACCCGGTACCCAGTATAAGCAGTAGAGGTCGGTGTGTAAACTTATTTAGCTGTGCCAAAATAACTACAGAAATATTCTGTGAAAAAGCTGACAGAAGGAAGAAGAACTTTTTGGATATTTTTTTTATTTTTTTATTTAATGTATTCCAATTAATCATGCTAGTTTAAGTTCAAGTTTTGTTCATTGTTGTGTTGGTGCCATGCATTGGTTTGTAAAGTCACAGAGGTCACAGAGGAAGTGATCTGAGGGTGGCCTTTCTGAAGAATTTTATACAGCCGGATACATTTTTCACCACCACAAGAGTCGCCTCCTGCTGGTCGTTAGGCAAAATGCAGGTTTACGGCACTTTTGCATTGGCTTTGCTTTTTTTAGACCTGGATGCAGCATCTATCCTTCAAGTTTCCAACTCCTCCGACTTTGTTAAACCACACATTCATTTCAGCGTAGACTGCACTATGTTTCTAATTGTGTGCATAAACTGTGAAAGGGCAAATGAGTGTGGTGAAGACAGTGTGGCTCAAAAAAATGTCTGTATACAGTAACTTACAAAGTTGTAAGGACGATGTTGATTTGAGCACTACACATTCATGTTTTAACAAACGAAAGTAAACATAATTAAAGTCTATCAATGGATAATTGATCATGACAATGTCTTTTTTCTAATTGCTGAATTTTAGGTCAGTTGTACCTTGAGTGATTATATTTTCTTGCTGGTTTGTTACAAACATTCACGAAGAGTTGAGGTTTTGTGTTTAGAATATTCAAAACTGTGTAGGCCAAATTAATTAGGCCACGCTGAGAAGTCAAACATGCTTGAAGTTTAGTATCGTAAAAAATTGGCCTCATATTCTGCCGACGTTTCTTGCTTTCAGTTTTCATTCAGGGCAGGCCGTATGTGGTGATTTATAGTGTATTTCTGCATCATGAGCTCTAGCTGCTCAAGCCTGCTTTCTGACTCTTTTTCACTTACAACCAGCGAATAAACCTGTCGATACAATCATCCCCTCTAACCTCCGAATCTGACAGCATGTCTACTAAACACTTTCACTATAAGACTCGGAGAAGGAGCTCATTTCTTTCTCTCTATCTTTCGTACGCTGTCTTTTCCTCTCCTTTCCTCCTGTACTGCTTGTGTAAATAGCTCTTCCTTCTCTCCACCTGCCTGAGCTGCTGTGGCCTTGTCTGAATCCTCTGAATTCCCAGTCCACTGCAGCGTATCCGGCTGGAAACACCACAGATGCCAGCATTTGGTAAGTTTCATAGAAAAAAGTAAGAAAAAAAAACAAGGAAAGTGATGGGATAAAGATGTCAGTTATGGCAAATAGAACTCTGTCACACTCCTGTAACATCTCTGTCACTGATTATCAGACCGAAGATTCAAACTCAAACTCTCTCCCACACACAAAATGCTGGCCTCGTAAACAGAAGCGTATGATGAGCTCTAAAAAAAGGGAAGGAACGTGCAGCATTACAGGAGGAAGAGGAGAGGAAGTATAAGCAGCCAAAGCTCCACTCTCCAAAACTCAGAGTAAATATTTGTAGCAAGACTGCTTAGCAGATGCATTCATAGACTGTATGGGTGCAGCTACAGATACTTGCTAATTATTATACGTGTTGTGCATTTGTAGTCTAACATACGAAAAAAAAGAAAAGAAAGAAATTACCATAATTTCGCTCACACAACTGGAGCACAGAGGTCTTGAATTATTTGCTAGATAATTGTAATAAAAATGCTTCACACCCAGATCAAGAGTTCAACTCAGTGACTGGAATTAGCCGAGTTGAATGCTAACAAGGAGGTAACAGCTACAGCTTCTTATGTAGGCATTCATGTGTTAGTCAAAGTGGCCACGCCCCTGATAACAGTAACTAACCAGTCACACAGGCCTAGAGACCAGTTGGCAACAATCTGGCAACCATCAATCATGAGAAGAATAAAAAAGTGTATTTGCTGACTGGTTGCTGGCAGTTTCTGTGAAACTTAATGCTAAAGGTCCATTCACACAGGTGACCAGTGACAGGACGGTGATGCCCTGGTTACTATTGGTCACTAGAGAAAAAAGTGTTTCTAAAACTGGTTGATGAGTGGTTGCTGGAGGTTACTTGACGTCATTAGGATGAAATTGGTTGAAAAGAGGTATACTGTGCTGCACCTCAAAAACATCCTCTTTATTGCTCTGGTAGATAGAAGGTTACCATGGTCACCAGTAGCGTGCATGGAAAATGCAGACTTCTCTGCAAACACTCGTCAACTAATCGGGCCAGTCAGGTAGTTGCAGCAATAAGGCACAAATTTTGGTATGAAAGAAACATTCTACGTTTCTGGTTTGCATCAAACTTTTTCAAGTTTTGCTACTTGTCGGAGAGTAAATGATGGCTATTTGCAGACAGGCAGGCATCTTCTGTGAAAACTAGAAGCAACCCCAGCAATCAAAGCTCGCTAGCTATCAAAGCAATCACAGGGAGGTTTTGGTGCAACAACCTCTTTGCAAACAATTTCACATACCAACAGCCAGCAACACCAACCGATCTGGGAATGTACTTTTTTCCCCAGTAACCAGAGGTTGCCAGTTGGTCGCCGACTGGTCTTCAGGCCTGTGTGACTGAGGCCTTAAACAAGCGAATTACTTATGAAAGGGGGAATAATTGGTAAAAAGCTGTTTTTGCACCAGTTTTTAAACTTTTTTATTTCTGTTGTAAACTTGAGCATTTTGATGGAGAACCTGGCTCAAGTGGCTTTTGAAGTATGGACGGATTTAGAAAGTTCTAGTGCAGCAGAGGTAAAGATATAAGCTTTTTATTTTTATTCTCTTTTGTCAAAAAGTCAGCCCTAATTCCTGCAAATTCAGGCATGTTAGGCTAAGTAGCTGCCAGTAACTGTAATCTGGAAAGTGTTTTAGTAACCCAACCCCAGCACCAACTTCATATCTAATTTATTTCTTTATCCAGACATGGTTCAAGCAAAGGGAGGACCTTAAGCGTTTGGATTGTTTTTCTTGAGGCCTTTGGGGTGCGAGCTGAGGATCACAGGGTGAGGAGTCAAGGGGAGGACAAGGTGACTGATTGAGTCAAGGTGTTAGGTCACCATCAGGCAGCTGAATCAAACCCAACCAAGACCCTCCTCACAACTAACTATGATCAAATACATCATGCAGCTTTGTCAACACATGTGTCCAGCTGGACGCGATATTGCTTCCACATGTGCATATGGACCCGGCTACGCAGCAACACACAGTAACAGGCTTATCAGCACACAGCTCACAGCCGAGCGCTGACAAAAGCAGCATTTTGGCGGAATAATGGATGCATGAAATCAATCTGCGAGTTTCAAAAGGTCATCATGTGCAAAGGAAGCCCTATCATCTGCACAAAAAGAACCTCAACAACGGGACATTAATTGAAAACGGATGAACACGAGTTGTTTTAAAATTCAAAACGTGTGTGCTTTATACATTAGCCGGATAATTAATGCGACACAGTCGTCACAAGTCATCACTGGAACGAGAATTAATGGACGGCAATCGCTCTTTTCAAAGAAAATGTATCATGGAGTACATGATTTCTTCTCCACAATCTTTAAACATTCATCCAGCAGTATTTTCAATGCAGAATTCAATTATGTGGAACACCTGAACAAACAATATCTCACACCCAATTATTCAGCGCCCTGGAAACCATTGGCAAACAAATTAGCAATGTTAATGTGAGAGAGAGACTTGATATTTTTGGCTGCGTGCGCGCACAAAAGCAGAAGCAGAGGACACCCCCACCACTACCACCACCACCCACCCACCCTGTGTGCTACCAATTTTGGGCTATTGTTGACTGATGAATTAAACAGGGTGGATTTGATTTGAGAGCAATAAAGGAAATTTCAGGTGTCAACCCTCCTGCTCGTCCTCATATTAGAGTGCTCTTTAGACTGCGATCAGTGTTTTCATCATTGCCAGAAGCTTCCAGGTCATAACAGCAGTGTTTTTGACTACAGACAGACGTATTTCAGCTTCACTTTGAGCAGTCCTATCCTGGTTGACATTTCAGCTTCCAGACAGAACAATGAAAAGTTACCATGAGAAATCTTGGCAAGGCTATTGCCCTGTGTATTGATTGGGCAAAGGCCCAACATCCTCTCGCTAAAAAGAGATTAAAATATCAGACTTGTCTAAGACATTTATGGAGTCTGTGACCTCAGCCAATGCTAAAGTGGAGTACATACATCATAGTCCATCTCTGTGAGCTACACCGACTCTCGAGTAGCACTGACAGAAAGAAGAAAGAGGGTGAAAACCGAACTGCACCTTCACGGGCTAATGCGAGGAGCAGGGGGGTAGGTTTAGCTACAAATCATGGGTGTAAATCAATTGCGTTGCTGTTTCATTAAAAATTCACACCACGTCGTTGCATGTAAATGTTAAACACTGTGAGTTGTTGTCTCAGATGCTTCTCTTACACCTTCCTCTTTGGTTAAAATGGATGAGAGAGATTCTGTGGGAAAGGCGGGGAGACAAAAGCTTGAAAGATGTGCGCATCCATTCACAGCTCCAGAAGACCTTCATTACAGAACAAGCAGGTCCTGTCAACGTCTTTTCATTACACGGCCCCATATATCCACCCCTGGTGTCCAAACAGTCCTCTCTGTCGCCTGTCAAGGAAAGGCACTCTCGGGGAAAGTCCTCCTATCTCCCCGGTCCCCCTCGCCACGCCTGATTCCAGACTGCGAGGCGGGAGAGGCCAGGCAGAAAGGGAGGAATCGTGTTTGCCATCAACAGCTCAAGAGAGTTGCATGGCAGCAAGATTGATGACACCCTCCCCGAAAGTAACAAAAGAACTCCTGTGCACGAGGGCCCGCTTATGGGGTTTGATAGAGTTGTCATCCTCTTAATAAACAGCTCTGATATGTCAGCGGCAGTGGCAGCAGGGACTATACCAAGCTCACCCACCAAGCCACGAGGCAGGACCACCCACTGGCATCACAGCACTCTCACTCCAGATCTGGTGAGAGACGGTAGCGGTACCTCCAGATGGGAGGCCTCTGAGGGAATTAGCAGAGCAATTTGTTGAGAAGAATAAATAAATGACAAAACATTAATATCATTGTTGTGTCACAGAGAATGAAACGAGTGGTATTTGTTATGATTTTAAGCTTCATGCATAGGAAAGAGCAATGGGTTTTTCTCTATTTAGAGCAGGTACAAATAAGAGGCCATCTGCTTCACTCCTGGCAAGAAGAAACTGGACATTATCTCAATGCAGGAACTTCCTGATGCTCTTGAAATTCAAACACTTACGCTGCTAGGCACCTTGAAATGATCAGGAAGCAGTTGAAATCTACGGTAATCTCAGTTAATATATGTATGCAATGTTGAAATGTTCACGCTAAAAAACTACAGAGTCTGAAAGAATTCATTTCGAATAGGGGATAACACAAAGCGCTTTACGCTTTGTTCCTAGCATTAGATTAGAAAATATCACCGGACAATGGAAATGTTTAGCTTAGCCTAGCTATTTGGTGCTGCTTGTTTTTACCCAGGGATTTCTAGGATTTAAGTACTAAACAATTAAGATTAACATATATGTTTATATATATATATATATATATATATATATATATATATATAAAGCTGAAGAAAGAAAAAGCCCAGCTGTGCATAACACTGCTTGAAACCGATGGTTTCTTGCAAACCTTTAGTTAAACCTTTAGTTTTTTTGCATCATCTAAAAAGCAGTAATTCAAAGATTACACAGAGTTTGACATATTCAAGATAAAAATGTTATATATAAATTAATGGATAAATAGAAAATAAACCAATGTAGTCAAATGAAATCTTTTGTAAATACTATTCTGGAAGTTTTGAAATCTACAAGTGACATAATGTACATTTTGAAATGTACACTATGTCACATATTATACCAATCTTATACGTCTTTTGTAAATAGAAATATAAAGTAGCAGCTGGTTACAGATCGCAAAACCCACCAAACATCTTTTTATTCAAAAAAATTCTCTAAGATTATATTAAAGATAAAGTATATGTTACATGGTGAGCTTACACATAAAGCCTTCAAGTTACTCTGATTTTTTCTACAGTATTACACAAATAATAATACTTTTTGTTGCCACTGAAAGCAAAAAAAATGTCTGACCGTTTAACTTTGTGTTTTGTTCTTACAAGTAAAAATGATCAGCACAGCTAGTGAATTAAAAAAAAATCTCTTTACAGAAACATAGTTTTTCTACAATAATTCATCAGATAAAGCATTTAAACTTTTAGCCTTGATTCGGTACAAAGTTGGAAACTGAATTTGATATGAAAGCCAAGTGCTGTGGACATTGCCAAACATATTAACATTAAATATAAGCACATCTTAGAAATAATGCAAATAACATTACAAGTCTCTATCATATATTTTATAAAATATTTAAAAACAAAACAAAGTCGCAAACATGCCGTGTCATTTCGAGGAATGAAGATGACAAAATGGCATGAAAATGGAGCAAAAGAAATCATTTTATATAGTCTGCCACGAACAGTATTCACTTATTTTTCACCAGAAATGTTGTTGTCTCTGTCACGATTCAATCTGCAGCACACTCCCCGCACGCTGTATAATACCTAGTTAAAGCCAGCAGGGTGTGAAATGGTATTTGGAAATAAATGAAACTGACTATGAAACAGTGGAGTTGGGAGATATTGCCGTGTCAAAATGACAGACAAGTGCTGGAATGGAGCAAAAAAGTTATTATCCCAAAGAACAGCAAGGGTGGATTAAATGTAACCCATGATACCTCTCGCATTTCTGCCTTCATCCTCACCAGAGAAGGAGAGAAAGCGTGGACAAAGATCTGGCGGAGGCAAAAATCCCAACAGCAGCCATGCTCCTGAGCAGTCAGAAGATCTCCATGCTGCCGTGCCAATAACTGTGATTGCAAAGTGTTTGGTTATTGATGTTCCATATAAAGTGTTTTGAAGAAGCTTTAGAGAAACACAATCCCCCGAGGCTACTCCTGCCTTGATTTACAGCTGAACTGATGAGTCACAGAGGACACACTGGGCATTGAAATAGTGACAAGTATGTTGTGAGCCTTATTAATTTTTAAAGTAGAGTGTTGTCCTGTGGTTAGCGGAGGACATGGTGATATATGACGATAGAGGGTGCGTGAGGGTTGGGCCTAATTGTTAAAAGGTTGAGTGGGGTGAAGGTGCAAGGAGGGTGGAGGGGAGTTATTCATCAACCTCAGTGCTGAGTGACGGAGCTGCAAACAAGAAAGGTGAGCGCACCTTGTTTTACTCCATGAATCTTCCTGCATGTAATACCAATATAGAAACTCTATTAGCTATAATGAGCCTAATGTAAGTTCAGTCTTCTGTGTCCTTCGGTTATATTGCAACAGGCCAGTCTGAATTTAATCATGTGAGATCTGACATACAGTAATGTCCATCAAATGAATTGTAAAGGTTAAGCACACAGAATTGCACCGTCTAAAAAGATATTGCAAGTGCTGTGGTTTGTATGTTTCCCTGTTAAATACATTTAGCATCAAGTGCAATCTTAGTTACTGACTTATTTAAACAAGCAGCTCTGGACTCAAGATTTGCTAAAGGAAGTTTTAGACTGGTAGCTACTGCCCTCTGCTGGAATATCAGGGGAATTTCGTGAACAAGCATTACTTCTTTCTATGCACATTTCAGTCACTGCCATTTGTTTGTTTGTTAAATATAAAAGAGAATTTAAATACTTTGAAGATAGAGTCTTGGTTTAGAAAAGACTGTAGTATGAGAGGTGTGCAGTGACACATCAAATTTTTTCTCCACGCGTACAAGGTCTTGAATAATCAGGGCCAAACTTTGCGTACTGCTACTAATCCAGTAAAGGTAAACAAGGTAAATAAAACTTTTTTGGTTGAACTTTTAACCATCAACCTTTTTATGGATTACTTTTTATAATTTGAAATCTATTATGATCCTGGGGGGAATTCATTCTTTGTCATCTGCATTATAGTGTCGTAATCAGGAAACTGTTACTGAGAAAAAAAAGTGGATGTACACCATGAGATATCTTATAAACACAACACACAAACAAAAAAAAGAAAAAAATACTAGTACCAACATTATAAAATGGCAATTACACTCACTGGACACTTCATTAGGTACACCTTGCTAATACGGAACCCCCTTTTGAATTCGAAGCTGCTTAATTCTTCATGGCTCAGATTCAGTAAGGTGCTGGAAACCTCAGAGTTTGTGGTCCATATTTATATTTTAGCATACATACACCCATGATGTATCTCCCTTCGCATCACATCCCAAAAGTGCTCCATTGGAGGTCGAAAATTGAGCGTCAACAACAATACTCTGATGTTTAAACAAAGCTAAGGGGTCCGGTGTGTGTGAAAAATATTCCCAACCCAGTTACACCACCAACTGCAGCCTGAACCATGGACATTAGGGAGGATGGATCCATGCTTACATGCTGTTTACACTACATTCTGAGTCTGCCATCTGAAGGTTGGAGCAGAAACTGAGACTCATCAGACCAGGCAACATTTTTCCAATCTTCTTTAGTCCAATATTGGTGAGCCCATTTGAATCATAATTGACATGGTTCTTAGCTGACAGCAATGCCACCCGGTGTGGTCTTCTGCTGCTGTTGCTCATCTGCTTAAAGATTCAACATGTTTTCCATACTATGGTTGTAAAGAGAGGTTTTCTGGGGTTACTGTTGCATTCCTATCAACCCAAAGCGGTCTGGCCATTCTCCTCTGAGAACAACAAGACTTTTTCACACAGAAAACTGGATATTTTCTCCCTAAACTCTAGAGATGGCTGTGTAGGAAAATCCCAGTACATCAGCAGTTTCTGAAATACTCAGTGAAGCCCGGCTGTCACCAACAAACACGCCATGTTAAAAGTCACTAATATCACCTTTCTTCCCTATTCACTTTAAACTTCAGCAGGTCATCTTAACCATGTCTATATGCATAAATGTATTGATTCGCTGCCATGTGATTGGATGATTAGATATTTCTGTTAACACACAGTTGAACGGGTGTAGCTAATAAAGTGTTTATTGCAAATAATTCACTTTTATTATCTGAAATTTGGTGTGTAGGGACCTTTATGAAATGGGCTATACGGATACTTTCAATTAATAGCATACATCATCATTTTTTTCCCCCCTAAAACAAATTAGAAGAGAGACCTTTGTGCCCCCCCCCCAAAAAAAATCTAAAAAAACAAATGATAACACCATTAAAAACAAAATCTTTGGCACAAGAAATAATAACACTAAGCATATAGCGCTCTATTTAAATGCACACTTTGCTCTAAGGATCAAGGGGGATTTGGGGAGAGCTTCTATCTGTGTTCTGTCTTTGAAAAATTGCATTAGCTGCCTAATTTTGTTATTCAATTTATAATTTATACCATATGCCATATTTGATTTTCTATAGATCTGCTTTCTGTTATGACGCAGAGACAGTTAAAGTTTTAGCCCCACCTCCTTCACTAAAACAGACAAAAAGAGAAAAGAGATCACCAATAATACATCTATTAACTAAAAAACTGCTCTTTTCTATTAAATTATTATCTACTCATTATTTATTCTAAGGTTTCCATTTACTAAAAGACAGACAATTTATGGTTTTTGTTGTCTGTTTTTTTGGGGGGGATTGTCTGTTGCAGAATGATTTTCCTCCTATGGGAGGTAATAAAGTTACATTTTCTTGTGTTGTATTGTATCACATCCTATAAGTCAGTACGAGAAAACCAGTTGGGAAAATGAGGAAATGAACTGTGTCATAGGGATAGTACTACTAAATACTCATTCCTGATCTGTGGTTATATAAAAAACTTTCTTCTTCTCTCCTCTTATCTAAACATCCTCACTCTCTCTCACCATTTTAGTACAGCTGGCTTGTTTTTTCAATTAAAAAAAAAAAAAAAAGTCATATACACCACCAAATACACTCTCCAAGGGATTAAGGGAGCTCTTACATCACACACTGAGTCTCGATGAATGAAATATTCAAGCTGGTTATTGTTTACTGATATACATTGTGTAATATGTTGAAAACAACATGATGTAACAGCAGCCACGGGAATCTAAATCATCAACCCTTTGAGGGCTGGATTCAAAAAAGTTTTTAGATCACAGGATGATCCAACATGCATTTTAATGTGGCCCCCATGTACCTGTAATGCACTCCTGACATGTCCGGGCATGCTCCCGGTAAGCTGGTGGATGAGGATGGTGTCCTGGGAGATCTCCTCACAGACCTGGTTCAAGGCAGAGATGACCTGCTGGATAGTCTGTGGTACTGCTGATACTAAAATACTGCCCAGAGGTTCTAAGAGTTTGAGTCAGGTCTGGGGGATGTGAGGGCCAGTCAGTGACATCAGTACCTCCATAATCCAGGAACTGCCTGCACACACGAGGCTGGGCATTGTCTTGCACCAGGAGCAGTCAGGATACTGTTGGCTAACCACATGGAGTTCTGTGCGACCTTCCAAAGATATGCCACCCCGGACCATCACTGACCCTCTGCTGAATCACTCATGCTGGACTCATGCTCCAGACTCTTTTAAATCGGCTTCACACGAACCTGCTCTCATCTGTGAGGAGAACAGGGTGAAGGTGGTGGACCTGCTAATTTTGGGTGTTCTCCGGTGACCACCAAATGAGCTGCATTATGCCTCTAAAGATGCCTCTAAATGATGTTAGGGTCTCCTGCCACCCTCGGGGCACTGGATGTTATTAAGTAATGCGCTGGCAGGGCTCCTCCTGTCCAGATACTGGTCCTGCTGCTGGTCTGATGCCCTTCTCCTAAAGCCTGGGCTATACCTCCTCTGCACTCCTGAGGTTGTGCTTGAAGTCAGCAGACCTTGTGTCTGCACATATGGATGTGCCATGCTGGAGGAGCTGGTTAACCTGTACCACTAGTAACAAGGGCAGTAGCAAAAAGGAGAACTAGAAAAAAATCCATCAGGAGGGATGAAGTGGCGAGATAATGGATTCCCTGGGTTATCCTTCCTAACCGGACAGACTAATATACCTCAATCTAAATTGTGTTATCTTGTAATGATTAACTGTTTCTTCATTTTTTGAGCAGTGTACTGTTAATTGATCTCCTAAAAAGGCTTTAGTGACAGTAAAGGTCCATTTTTTAATCAGTCTTGTCTCGTCAAGTAAAACTGAACTCTATTCTACATGGAGAGTAATGTGTCTCTGTTCATGAGGGTTATCCTCTTTAAATATTAGACCTCAGTTCACAGAAAACTCACAACAGACTGGTGGAGCAGCTTGCATTGTGCCTCCAGGCAAATGTGACAACGATGAATCTGTGAAAACTCAAAGTGTTCTGTCTGTATGGGTGCTGAGATCAGCTGAACACGGGCTGCAAGCATTACAGCACTGATGGGACACTTCTGACCTAGTTTCCAAAACGGGCTGATATTATTTGAAAAAATCGATTCCGAACTGAGGACTCACGCTGTGACTTTGTGTGTATTTCAAACACACTGTGCCAATGTTTTGCGGAAGTCTTTTAACCAAAATAATAACACAGTAAACTTAACCAAAAAGGCTTAATATTCCCGAGGTTTCGCCTCCATCTCACAGTCTTCGTTAGTACATTAGGTTATCCCTCTCTTCAAGGTATTTTACTAACATTTTGTTATGACTTTGTATATCGTTGCAGACAGGATTACCTAAAATATTCTCATCAGTCTAACGTTACTGATTTTCAACTTGTGCATGAGGTGTATTCATAAAAATCACAAGGATGCTTCAGAAACTTTAAAGCCCAAAAACTGAAGCTTTCCAGCAATCCTCTGGTCAAGCAAAGGTAAGGAGAACTTCCTCTTGTCAGCTTCAGCAATCTTCAACATTGCAGGTCTCAGGAGGGTCGGAGTAAGTCAGGCTTCAGGAAGCCTCCATCAGATTCTCACTTGTCATCATCTCATCATCTTCACTCTTCTGAAGCTCCAGCAGGTGGTGTTGTACACCAACTAAACAGAGCAGAACAACTAGGATCAGCTTCTAATGAAGATTTTAAATTGTAGTTATGTAAGAAAACTGTTGTTCTTGTTTAAGGAGCTAGACGCTTTTCAACCAGAACAAAAGTCTGAAGAGGGTAGGAAAGAGTAAAGATGTCAGGTGGTTAATGTGGTCAGTTCAACACTTTGGATAAGGGACACAACTTTCCCAAGAGGCTAGCAGGATTTCTGGTGTCAGAAATAGCTGTGGGGCATTTCCCCCTCTCACTGCAGGCAGTCCACAGTCCCAGGTGGTGCAGGTTGGTATTTCAGCCCCAGGTTCTCAGGAAGTTCTCATAAGGACTTTCACCATCGGCCAGGACAAAGTCTGGTCTGGGCAGAAGGGGCAGAAGGGATGGACAATGATGGACAACAGATAAGAAAACTTTAATGTTACAAACAGAGACTTCTGATTGTCTTACTACTGCTCTTATCTGGTAATGTGCAACCTAACCCAGGCCCTGAGCTGCAATGTAGTCAGACACCATCTGAATTTAAATCCTCACCTGGGCTGAAGATAGTTCATCTTAATGTGCGCAGTTTGTTACCCAAGATGGATATGATCAAGATTTCGGTTCAATCAACAGATGCAGATATTGTTCTAATTTCTGAAACTTGGTTGTCTAAATATATATCTGATGAACATATTAGCATGGCTGGATACAATATCTATCGTACCGATAGGCTTAAGAAAGGTGGTGGTGTTGCTGC
>VUQG01019198.1:0-30694 GCA_015106755.1 Etia nguti | reverse complement strand
GGGGGTCGCGACATACAGGCTTACTGACATTTCTATGTGTGACATAGTTTGTGTTTGAGTGGGTGGTGGTGATGATGCTGGTGGGGGAAAAGAGAAAACCAAACGCCCTTCGTCTTTCAGTGGACAGCGTTAATATTAAATTTGACTCACTTGCACCTACTTAGTTACTTGCATTGTTCATTAATTCCCCCCATCACATTCCTTTGTTTTAATTGGTGACGCCACACACGCACAATTGCTTTTCCTTCCTGTTATAGCTGAACTCACTGGGTGACGGTGGATCGGGAATGATGTTTGATCGCAGCCAATAATGTTCACATTGTGCACCCACACCCTCTAAATATGGGCAGGATCACTGCAGTATGGAGTTCTCTATAGTGCAAATAACAGCTAGTTTTAAAAGCATGTCATAAACTGTATATAAAAGATGGCTATAGCCTCAGTACCATCACTTATTGGGTAGTAAAGTTAAGTTGTAAAGCCTCAAATTAAATATTTTCATCTTGGCCATCATGGTGCTTGATAGGGGGGCTAATTTGGCCGAGAAAAATACACATTCAGGACAAGATGGGCCCCGCATTAGCTTTATCATCATTTTTAACTCGGACATGGGCAGTAATTTGAAACATGCAAAACAACAGTTTAAAAAAATTTGTATTTAATTTTGAGTCTAAAGTTTAAATTTCTGAATAAGACTTTTAATATTAATTTACCTGTAGGGTTCTTTTTGTAGCCAAAGAGTTTCCCCCTGCTGGCAATATGAAGAACTGCAGGTTTAAGGCACTTTTCAGTTATGTTCCATACATTCATCTTTTATATACAGTCTGTTATTTTACCCCCTCAGCAGGATTTTGTGTAAAACAGAATTACTTCACTGTATCAGAGTAACATGCTATAGCATTATTAATGAAAGTCAGAGGCGTGGTTTATAAGAACAGACTTCTTCTTTTTTTCTTTTTTTTCTTTTTTTTTCCATTTAAATTCAGTGTTCTGGGACTAAAGAATGTGTGGGGTTTTTTTGTTTAGTTTTTTTTTTTCCATTCAATAAGAAATTATTTCTTGTAGCCCCAAATACTGGATTTCATTTCATTTTCTTTCAGTGTTGTCTTTATCCCCCCACCACCACCAAATACCGGGCCTTTACACTTGTGATAAAGCCCCGATATTGTGATTTTATTTTATTTTATTTTTTTTCATAATTATGAAATATACACTTGCTGATCACTTTATGAAGTACACCATGCTAATACCGTGTGGACTTTTTTTTTGCCTTCAGAATGACCTTAATTTTTCATAGCATACAATTAAAATGGTGCTGGAAACGGTGCTCTGAGATTTTGATCATATTGACATAGTAGCGTCACACAGTTGCTGCAGATTTGTCAGCTGCACGTTCATGATTCAAATCCATGACGTGAACCTCCCGTTCCACCACATCTGAAAAGGTGCGCTACTGGAGTGAGATCTGGTGACAAGCACAGCAGATTGTCACATCAAGAAACGAGTCTGAGAAGACTTGAGCTTTGCGACATAGCGTTATCCTGCTGGAAGTGGCCATCAGAAGATGGGTATACTGTGGTCATAAAGGGATTGAGATGGTCAGCAGCATTACTTAATGCTAAATTGGTACCAACCAGATCAAAATGTACCAAGAAAATATCCCATCACTCCACCACTGATACAAGGAACGATGGGTCCATGCTAAGAATTTGGTGTCATCATCTAAATGTTGCAGCAGAAATCAAGATGCGCAAACCAGGCAACATTTTTCCAGTCTTCTTCTTCTGTTGTTCAATTTGACAAATCTGCAAATTGTAGCTTCAGCTTTCTGTTCTTATCAGACAAACACGGCACGCATGTGATCTGCTGTTGCACGCCATCTGCTTCAAGGTTCGATGTGTTGCGCTTTCAGAGATGCTCTTCTGCATGCTGCGTGCATGATTAATGCACTTTGACCCAGAGAACTGCCACTCACCTTTCTCTACTGTACGGGGAAACTCCCAGTAGATCAGTAGTTTCTGAAATACTTAAAGTCACCTTTCTTCTGCATTCTGGTGGTCTTTTGAAAGCCAATCTTGACTGTACATGGCTAAATGCAATTATTTTCTGCTGTGACGTTTGCTGAGTTAACAAACAGGTGTACCTAATGAAGTGGCCAGTGCATGTACGTGACAAGTGAGTAAACTTGTTTTACATCAAAATCAAGAAGTCGGTACAGACGGCTGGTTCTCAGAATCGTATCTTTCTTTTCTTTTTTTTTTTCTTTTTTTATTTGAACTGCACTGAATGCTAAATGTTCACCTTGTACAAGAAACAAATACAAATACTCACACTAAAAACAAAAACATACTGCTGGCTGCCTCTTCTGCTATTGTTGGGACACTAAATAGGAGTTTCAGCTATTGCTCTTACAGAGTACAGGGTGCCCCAAAGAACCTGGCCTTCATTAGAACAAAGGAAATATTAAGGAGCGGGTAGAGAGGGTGGATCACATAGGACTATGGTTATAGGAACATTTAACTAGGCAATACGAATCTAACAGGACTCCTCAAAACTCTTTAACACCAAAAAAATGTGGGAATGTGTCCTTTTTATAAAAATACCACGATGGAGAGGATGATGGAGAGAAATATTCAATATTCAGACTAACTAGATCAGTCTTTGTTTTTTCTTTTTCCTTTTATAAACAATTTCTTTTTTTGCGGGGGGGAGGGGGCGGGAGGAGAAACAATATCTGCAAAAAAGTGTTATTCCTGAGTCATTAAGAAACCATGCTGAATTTAACCCTTTCCTGTCTTCAGTGTGAAATGTGCTCACAGAAGGGACCGGGTCACCATGTTTAACAGGACTGCTGTTACGATTGGTTAGCCATCAGACGCTTCTCTGTAGAGAACGGGATGCATCGCTGACCTTTTAGGAACTAAAAGTACAAAATAACTTTTATTTTCAAAATTTTCAGCTGCAATTACGTGTATATAGAATGTCTTTAGTGTTAACCACCAACTGCTTCAAAAAATAATAAGCTGGAGCAACTTAAAACTCAAAATTTCTCACACTGTGTACAAGTGCCCTCTAGTGGTGAAAACCTGTAACTCCAGCTGTGACAGGTGTCAAATGTACCACTGCCAGGAAAGGGTTAAAGCCCACTTTTGATTACTATAATTGATGAACAATCTTTTTCTTTAATTTGATGATAAATATATATAAGCTGATAATCCATTTTTAGTCATTCACACTGATGATAATAAGAAAAAAAAAACCAATAATAATAATTCTCTTCTGAGGCATAATTGGGGGCCTAAATAACACACTTGTTACATAATGAGGATTAGAGCTGGGCGAAGAAGAGGCGGGGAAGATTAGGAGAGCTGTCAGGGGTCATACGGTCCAGTAACACATGATGCCAAAGGTTTTTCTTTTTTTTCTTTTTTCTCTTGTTCAGTTGGTGTGTTGAGAGGTGGGCCTACATTTCCCATGAGCTCTGAGGTGGGTGGTACGGGGGGGGGAGGCTGAACAGTCTCATCGGATAATCCTGGAGCACTAAAAACACTGGACTCTGTGTCCACAATCATAGGCATGTCCCAAAGAAAGACAAAAATACATCATCATCAAAGAGTAAAGTCGGTAACTGAACCCAAAGAGACAGAGTAAAAACTAAAAGGTTAAAAGTACAAATTTCCCGGAACACTTCTTTTGTTCCCAGTTGCTGGCTGGATTTTTAGCAGGCAGCCGCTTGTGTCGTTTCACTGTCTCTTGGTCCCAGTTGGTCAGTTGCTTTGTGATTGGTTGTTTCTGAGTGTCAACAGGCCGGATGAGATGCTGCCGTCTGTATCCTTTCTGCTGCTATTGCTCGGTGAGGTGCTCTCTAGTGTCGCCGTGTTTAGAGGGCTGGTTGGGCGATGGGGCCTGGGAGGGGTGTGTACCAGAGGGCAGGGTGTGGGCGATGGGCACCCCACCAGGCACCATGCCCTCTAAAGCCCCTGGGATGCCGCCCGGAGCCACTCCAACCACACCTGGCGGGTATCTAGGGAGGGAAAAGGTCAGAGGTTAGTGGTGCCGACACTAGCCTAACCCCACGTGAAAGACAGGATTCTGTGCAAAGACCTCATCATCTAGTGAAACTGCTACTTCTTTTCCACCTTTTTCAGGAACATGTTTAAGAGTTACTTAGCGTTCAGACTACATTTTCAGATTCAGAAAGGTCCAAATTAATATGAATAAAATTTGAATTTCTTGTCATTTTAATGTGTCCAGAAAAATATGCAGCCAGATTAGTCTAAACATGAAACAGGTGCAAGATGGGGAGAGAGAGGGAGACGCAACAGATGGCCAGACAAAAAGAGTTTTTGCTGTTTACTAACATTTTACAGATCAAACAATTTAAAAAAAATGACATTAATTACTTCTCTAAGATCAGAACCAGGTTGCGGAAGCTACCAGGCTTTAATTACATAAATCTAGAAGCAGTGAGGGAGCGGAAGTAAAGAAGAATCCATTAAACTTTGGCGTACATTCAGATCACATTCCTTAAAACAGGACGTGGGCATTGGTGGAGCATGAACTCTCCAGGCGATCTTCAAGTTTATAGGGATTGCATTAATCAACATTCTGGATACTTTGGAAAATATTTCTTGCCTTTTATTGATTTGTTTCTTCAGCTTAGATTAAATATGAAATGGTCTCAGTTTCATTATGGTAATTAAAATAAAAAGGCAAGATTCTGTTTTGTCTCATCAGGATTGTTTGGTCTATAAATGTACATAATCTGCTCATAGCTCGTAAAGTTTTAGTGCCTAATTTAAAGATGATTGGTTCATAATTGATGTAAAAAGGAGAAAACACAATCCTCCCATGAAAGAAGCAGTGCGTGTTCTATTTATAAACGATCCACATATTTTTCTTTCCCATCAATTTTATTTTATTGTTAAAAAAAAAAGAAGATTTTAGCTGCATTATCTTAATACTTCCTGAAACACAGACTTCCTGAGACTGTTTGGTGGAAAAGAGCTAATATTTCACATTAGTGAGGGGGGGAAAAACTGGGTGTGGAAATCACAGTAAAATCCATCAACCAGAGAAGGAAAAAAAGAAAGTTCAGTTTGGACACATTTAGCCGGAAAGAAGATTCCCAAATACCCATAAGAAGGAAACCACGAAGCATGACTCCATCCATGGAACTGCACCTGAATGGTTTCATGTCATGCTTTCTGCGACACTCACAAACTCACATTCACTGCTACCCATCTCTACTCTGTGTTCATTCAAACAGGTAAGTGCTGGAGGGGAACTACAGGAAGGACACACATCAGGTGAGCTCAGGCGGTGAGAGGGTCTTATATCCAGGACCTCCAACTGGAGGCTGTTGGCCCCGGATGATCGTATTTACCTGGTCCTGATCTAGGCATTAATTTTGTCTTGGGGGATGCCGGTTGTTACGCCTGGAAGAGTTTGGTTCACTTGGCTGCGTGAAAGAAGCACATGGAGGTGGAAATGCTGAGATCAAGAATGGTGAAGAGTGGGATAATGTGGACAGAATTTATTTCTGTTGCTAAAGGGAAGAGTTGGAGAGAGGATGGGATGCTAGGATCTATAGGAGTGGTGAGCTAACCTATAAAAACTCCACTGCACCAATTTAACAAGACATCTTTTACAACTGTATAAAGGCGGAGCAAACGAAGGAAATTGCTCTAGTTTATGATACTTTAGTGTAGCTTACAGGTGATAAAACTGTTATTCTTAAAATGAAAATAACGGCTGTATTTTCAGTCCTTACCTGTAGGCAGCGCCGTTATGTTCAGGGTGAACGCCTGGCTGATCCATGACCGCCCACGGTGCCGTGGTGACAAAGAACTCCTTGTTGACGCAGTTTCGTAGGCTGTCAGGGATACGGCCTGTCACGAGACACACGCGTTCAGTTTAAAAGGGCTGCAAAAATCTGACACACTTAAAGGCTACGGCTTGTTACAGGGCATGAGCTGCCAGACTATGCAAAGTGTTAATGAGTTCAGTCTGACAAACATATCAGGCTTGGATACACAAATGTAAATTAGGACCATTTAACAATCTGGATTTTTTTTTTTTTTTTAATTCTTTTTTTGGGGGGGGGGGGCCAAGGCCAGCCACTCTGCTCTGTGTCGTGAAGCTAATGATGACATCAATTAAAAGGGTCCACATCTAATAAAGGCTGCCGAGGGTCTATTGAAGTGGAAATGTGACATCTGGGAAAGAAAAGATGTGCAACAGGTCACATGGTAGACTGCACCGATGCGCGGGCCTCCATAATGAAGCCGTGGATGTTTAGTTATGATGGATGCTGGACAACAAAATTTAAACATGGCAGCTTACCGGTAATGGCTCTTCGGATCTCGGTAGCTGCGGCTTCCCTCATTTCCAGAGAGGCCTGCTCGCTGTACCAGGCTGTGTGTGGCGTGCAGATCAGGTTTGGAGCGTCTTTCAGTGGGCCCTGAGCAAAACTACAGCACACGCAGTCTAATTAATACAGTCTGCACATTTTCTCCAACAGACACATAAAGGCAGAATTATCATTAAAACAAACATCAATAACAGGCTGTACGGGATGTTGTGGCTTCAGCAATAAACTTATAATGATATAAAATTAATTCTACGTTTGTATTTTGAGGCCAATCAGAAAACACATATGTATATTAAACCCATGTGATACTGTAACAATTTTTCTTTTCTTTTAAAAACTATTTGTGTAGTTTACATGACAGTTGTCTGGAAATATGGCCAGAGGGGTAAAATGTCAGATCCTGTTATTCACAAATGCCACCATCTTCTTCCTGCTGCTTTGACACTTCCTTTCTGTCAGCCTCTTTCCTCTCAGGAGACTCACAAAGACAGATCAGCATCAACTCCCTCCTCCCCCTCCATCATCCTCTTAACACCTAGCCTGGTTCTCTGCGTGTAAGCTTTGCAACGCGTCAGCGGCGTCCTGAAATCGGTGTCGCGTCGCATGGGACGGAGGTCCAGAGTTATGAAACGCTCCCCCGTTGACATGCTGGGTTAGCGGAGCATGAGTTCCAGATTCATCAGGTTCAGTTTCAGGCTTCTCGAGCAGCCACTCAGCTGAGCAGCTGTCCAGAAATAATCAGCCTCCAAACTAACTGCCCCTGACGCTTGAACAACACATCAGCACCAGTTACTCTCTGACATGGAAAAGACGAATTTTAGGAAGGTGGAAAAGTGGGATGCGTATCAAGCTGTTTGCCTTCTGATGAAAGCAGGGGTGGAAATAGAAATGGAGTTCATAGCTCAAAGCTAAAACACGGCGTCAACACATCAGGGGAACAGGTGAGCTTTGGGGAATAAATCTGAAATTACTTCATTTACAATTACAGGGTTGACGTGTTCAAGTTCAGACTGGTGACCCAGTGTCACCAGTATAGTTAAAGTTTTGAGCAGGGATTTTGATGCTGTGCTATCTTGTAAAACAGCAGTTTTTAAAAAATGTACTATGAATTTAATATTCGTGATGAAACTGTTACCAAATTTTCCAATTATTCATATCACCAGTACTTAACTGAATTCATTTGTTTATGTAATTGACAAAAAAGCAACAAGTGTCAAGATGTCATTTGAATAATTATTAAATCAATTCAGCAGTACTTGTAACTCATTCATTCATTTGCCAAAATGAAGAATTATAGATTTATTGATTACACTTCAAATTAAGCTGTACACTTTGACTCTTAATTAGCTGATTGCATGTTATGACACACACATATTCACTATTACAAAGCGCTTACTGATGCCTTTTCACCAAGTTTTGGCCTTTCAGCACTTTCCCCCCAGCTCTTTCTCACGAAACTCAAGCATACACCTGTACCTTTAAATGTTTTTAACTTGCTCTGACAGGAATAAATCCAGCTCTCCATCTCCTACATCCATTACGCACAGGGCCCTGAAGGATCCATTTAGAAGCATATGATTTCTCTTTTATCTCATTATAACTATATCTGCCATTGTTCCTGCCTGCCTGTCTATCTCTTAAAGGTTTTCTGTCTCTTTGTCTTTCCCTTCCTACACACCCATCAATTTGCTTGCCTATATCCGTCCAGGATTTGGCACGTGTGTGTGCATTTACCTGAAGGGCTCGGTCTCATGGACGTCTAAGGCAGCTCCGCGTATCCTTCCTTCCTTCAACGCCTGGGCCAGAGCCTTCTCATCCACCAGACCTCCCCGTGCAGTATTGACCAAGAATGCACCCTGACGCATCTGTGGTGCACAAGGCATGCAAACACAAACAAGTCAACACTAGGAAAGGCACAGATGAAGCCAGCTTTTTTACAGCTCACGTATGGACTTTTGTGTGTGTGTCAGCCTGGCAGGCAAATTAATGTGTTTGATCTAAAGGAGAACATCAATCTGGATTATATGTCTTAAAACATATTAAACAGGACATAAATTGAGAAGAAGGAATAAAATGGTGACATCTCTGTTTCACCTGACACCTGAAAGATCTAGGAGACAGAAAAGCAACTGGGACAAATGCTGTCAGATGTGGGATAGAAAGCAGGCTTTGTTCAAACCAAGGAGATGAAATGAAGGACGAGGGATGAGCTGAAAGATGAGGTAGCGCCGCCACCCCTTGCTGCTTACCGGGGGGAGAAAAATAAGGCACAACAAAAAGTGTATGAGGGAGGAAGAAAAAAAATCAAATGAATATGCTCAGAAGAAAGTAATCCCTTAATCTTGACAAAAGCTGAAATCCAGGGGCATGAAAAGCCTTTACGCTGGCAAGCAGTCTTTTATTAGGCCTTGGTGGTTTTGACACACAGAAAATACACAAACATGCACACACACGTTTCCACTTTAAACGCTAAGAGCCACTGCCAAATTCTGGGTGAGGAAAGACAGAAAAGTGTTCTTTCATTCCAGCACTTAAGAGGCAGCTGAGAATCTTGTGCTTTGGAAAAGACACAGAGTTAACTGGGTTAGGCTATTACCCTACACCCACTCCTCTTCATCTCCTCACATACTGTAACTCAGGAAGAATGGAGCGCAAGGGACAAGACAAAGAGACGGGGAGAGAGAGAGAGAGTGTGTCACAGTGCGGGGTGATATTGACAGAAGGGAGATGCATCCCCAGAATGTGCAGTTCCTCAGCTGCCCTGCAGGTGTCACCCCAGGCAGTGCCTCAGAGTGCAGTTATTGACTCAGAGAGCAGCACTTTCCCCTCACAGCGCTCTCAGCGGGAGGCTGAGAGCGCTGTGCAGCCTAGTCGATATATTTGCTGTAGCCGTGGGCTGGCACTAATTGCATTTGACAGAGCAAAGGAATGAATTTGTGTCCAGCTTTGGTGGAGCTTAAGATAAAGAGCAGGGAATGTACAGGCAGGAAGGGTGCTGCTGTTTCCAGTCCTTTTTTTTTTTCTTCCTGCTTTCTCTTTCTGCCAGATATAATGCTCTTTAGGACAGACACTAGGCTGACAGAGTAATAATATACCAGCATCTCAACTTGTCTACCTGCTGGATAGCACTGCATTAAGCCCACATCAGGTCACAGCTGTTCAATGGGATGTTCAGCTCTGTCTGGATGACACGTGTATGGGCGACGCGTGTCTGTGTTTGTTTTGAGTAATGCACCTGTTTGATGGTGAAGTCGTTGATGAGGTGATGGTTGTGTTCGTTCAGGTTGCAGTGCAGGGAGACGCAGTCGCTCTGGTAGAGCAGGTCCTGCAGGGTGTAGACGCGCTGGACGCCCAGCGAGCGCTCCAGGCCGTCCTGCAGATAGGGGTCGTAGAAGAGGACGTTGAAGCCGAAAACCTTGGCTCGCACTGCAACCGCCTGGCCCGAACGACCTGGGGACACAGACAAAGAGTTTATAAAGTTTCTTAATGTGCACAAAACCAGAGAGGGGTTTCTCGTACTTTTACAGAGCGTGTTTTCTCCAGAAAAAGCCTTTAATCTGGATTAAGTCTAACAATTGTTTTCAAGCAAGTTCAAAAGTTGCACTGTTAAATACCAGTTCACTGTTCATTTATATGTCTTGCTAACTATTAACTCTTTAAGTAGTCTTCAGAAATAGTTCTTCAGGCTTCTTAAAGGACATTCAAAGCTCTTCTTTAGATGTTGGCTGCCTTTTGTTCTGTTCGCTGTCAAAATCATCCCACACTGCTTCAGTAATGTTGAGGTCTGACCGCTCCATGGTGTGTGTGCGTTTGTGTGTTTTTTCTATCCAGGTATGCTTTTACTGAATTGGCAGTGTGTTTGGGATCACTGTCATGGAACAAAATTAAACTGCTAAGATGCCTTCCAGATGGTATTGCATAGTAGCCAAAATTTGACGGTACATTTCTGTGTTCATAATACCATCAATTTTGACAAGATCCCCAACACCACTGGTTCATCATGCCATAAGACCTGTTTCCACTGATTACGTTTTCAGTCCAGTTCTTGTGTAATTTGTCACATCTCAGCCTTTTCTGTTTCTCTTGCTCAAGTCTTCTTGACAGCCACCCCTTCCATTGAGACCATACACGACCATCTACTAGTTTGTAGATATGTCGGGGGTTTTTTTCAGAACTGGAAATTTATGGAAAATGGACTTGTTCTTATATTTTTCTTTTCTACTCTACTTGAGACTTCGAAGAGGTTTATACAGCATATCTCATTTACAAAAGCTCTTCTGCATCTTCTCAGAGTATGTAGGACTGTAGAATAGCTTCTGCAGTGTTTTCTATCTAACATTCACACTCCAGTGAACTCATTGGTTCAGTATCTTGCAATCAAGATATCATCATGCAAACTGGAGCAGCCAGGGATTGAACCACCAATCTTCCAATTAGTAGGTGAACCCCGCTACCTCCTAAGCCACAGCCATCCTCCGCTCTAACCTTTTAAGGACACACTGCAAACAATGCAGAGATACACTAAGTGTTTGTCTAATAGCTCTTCAGAAACAACCTTGTTAATCTAAAATCTCATAGATTAAACAAAAAAAAAGTAGGGGAATAGGTTAAATTATTGTGACAGAATGCTATTGACAAACTGCCTAAAGATACCATTTAAAATTGGTTCTTTGCTAAATTGAACACTGGTTCACCCCGTGAGTTGAGTGTTTTTTTTATGCTTGAATGATAAAAAAAAAGAAGAAGAAAATAATAAAGTACAAATACTGACCTGAAAATGAGTGAAAAAGCAGCCAATGTCTAAAGAAAACCTTCACAAAAAATAAACCTCTCATTCCTCTAATAGTAACAGGATGTCACTTGAACATCTTTCATGCTGCAACAGCCTTTTCACGTCGGCTTTATTATATTAAAGATGTGAAAAACGCTACTTTTAATATCACTGAGGAAAAAAAAGGCTTAAGATGGATTCAAGGAGCTATGATGAAGAAATAAAAAAAACAACAATAAACAAACAAAGGGCCTCATTCACTGTGTGTGCTTTTTAATTTGTGCACAAAATAAGCACCCACACAAAAGTCAGGTTCAT
Source organism: Etia nguti (assembly GCA_015106755.1). NCBI lineage: Eukaryota > Metazoa > Chordata > Actinopteri > Cichliformes > Cichlidae > Etia > Etia nguti. Next base: position 19,232 of record VUQG01019198.1, on the reverse strand, counting down.
GGATCGTGCGAAACCAGCCAATTTTGCTCTTACCATCGTGTGCACGTTAGAGAATCACTGTAAATCAGCAGGTGCACGCACGTTACTTGCAGTCAGCATACTTCCGTGGCCCCATTTTTCTCTATATAAGGAAACGTGTTTGCCTAGAGGCGGATCACAGAGAAAGCTGTGAAGCTGTTCTAAGAGAAAAAAAGGTCACTTAAGCAAAAACAAAAGTTGTGGACTGAGGAAACCGAAACAATGTCTTAGGTGGAAACTGGAAAGACACACCAAGAGACTCGGGTTGCAATCACTGAAGCGGTAAATGCTGAATCCTTGACACACAGACCGTGGCTTAGATATAAAAGAAAAAGCTTAAGATACAAGTTTATGGAAAAAGGAATAACCGACCAGATTATACAAACATCCGTAAGTAGGACATTGTTGAAACATTGGCGAGGTGACGGTGATGACGTCCAGAAAGGAAGAAAGGGAAAAGGTTTTGTGCTTATTTAATGTATTTGGCCACTGCCTTAGTAAATTAAAGGTTTTTAAATGCGCGAACCAATTCAGGCACGAAAACACGGATGGATCCCGGATTTGTGACTAAAACATTTGTTTGCGCTGATTAGGCACAGGTTTGTGCAAACACACTGTTTGTGAATGAGGCCCAATGTGAGGTGAAGTTGTGAGACAGTGAATCAGAAACTGAATGTGCAGCATTCGAGCCTCTCCCTCTGTCTCTCACAGCCATTTGTTGTGTAGGATGCGAGTCTCCACTCCGTTGGCTGGCGACGCCAGTTTCTGCTCTGCAGCAGCAGCTGAGAGAGAGGGAGGGACAGAGTAATGGAGAGGTGGATGTTGTTGCTCGTAAAAAGGATCGATAAGGTCCTTTACACTCTCAAGGTCCCCTCTTTGTGATCGAGCATTATATCCTGCTCTTACACTCCACAGCTGAAGAGAATCACTCCTTCTCTTCTTCTCCTTCAATGTCAGCCAATAAGAGACGTGCAATGCTAAAGACCCAGATATAACTACAGCTATAGCACAATAAAACTACTAATTTTGTGATGATCACAGTTGCGCACTTTACTTTTCTTCTAGTGATTCATCTGTCCATTTCTTTCTGCCAACTTTACTTTTCCTAATTTTCACAGGCCACATTTGACACAACACAGAGCGTGGGTGTGAGCTGCTGTAAGTGCAAGTTAAAAAAGCGATGCCGACAGCAGCAGTAAAGGAATCAATTTTTTTTTTTTTTTTTTCTATTCAGTTTGAAACAGACCAAGTCATCCTGCAGCTGCAGTACGATGTGATTTACTAAACCTTTTGGAGCAGCTGTTGAAAGTTGGATCATCGCTTCTTCTGCAATTATTTCTTCTGCCTCTCTGATTGTTGGAAAATGTCTGCAAAGAACTGGGTTTAAAGAGAAACTAGATCTACACAATCTTGATTTACAATGAGATCGGTTAACAGCTGAAGTTTTTGGCATCTAAAAATACCTTACTTTGTTGCATTGGAAAAAGAATTCGTGTTTTTCTGTGTGGATTTTTCTTTTAATATGTAAGCATCTCTGTCGTCTCTATTTCTAAGCCTCACCCTCCTGTCCCACACTAACCAATGCCACACACAGCGACAACCAGGGGGTCTGCCACCCACTCAGGTGGATCTGAACATTTTGATCTCTGTCATTTCACTCTCGACTCGGCAGCAGATGTTTGCTTTGCATTGCTAATTTTTCAGCTGACAAAGGGTTCAGATTCTGCAGTAAAACACGAGGCAGAAGCAGGAATTCTTGAAATCAGTCCTGTCTCACCCAACACAGTGAAGAGGCAAACATGGTGGCAACTGGCCAAGAGGTCAACATGTTTTGACAAAAGTCCATGTGTACAGCAGGCAGATTATGTCTGCTGTATTTACAAAAAGAGCCAGGCGACATCACAATATCACTGGAGATATTTTCCATATGCTGCAAAGAGATGCAACAAATGCAAAATCCAATAACATTTAATACTGTTATTTGTTCTCTTTAGCTTTTAAATACTTGTCAGCTGTGTCTGTGTGCCATTCGGCGCAGGCAGGTAGTGCACAATCGGCCGAAAACAGCTGCCTGCTTCACGTGGAGATGATACTGATCATAGTGGTGAGAGCGAACTAAACCTAATCACTCAAATAAACTGCTTTGAGTGATTCGATTTTTCACTGTGAGCAACGTCTGGATGGTTGTAACGGGATTCAGTTAATTAAAAAATTCAGTGAGTACAGTCAACAAAGAAAAATGTGCAATTGCCAGAGGCTGTCAGAAAGTCAAAAAGTCCTTATTTACCTTGTGATTGTGTCTCTTAAAACATGGAAGCATAACTTTGGCGGTTGGATACACAATTTTCTACGTTTCCTTTACACATAATTGGCTAATGTTGCAGAAATATGTGGGAAGGATTAGGCTTGGGTAATGAATTCAAACATTTTCACAGCGGTCCTCATCTGCATCTGCTGTAGTACCAACGGTGTGTTTGCAAAGCTAATTCGATTTGACCAACTGGAAATGCTGTGAGATGTTTCAAGAGAAAGTAATTGTACTTGTCTGCAATCACTTTTAGTATAAGATGCAACATTCAGACATATTATTTTAGGGGAATATAATGTGTTACACATGTTGTTTTGCATTTAATAACTGAAATGACATTTCAAGCTAATCACACTGAACCCTGATGATCATTTAAGCCTTCGTACATATCCCAATATCCCAAAATTCCAAAGTTGAAAATTAGTTTGATCAGATCAAATTTAGTTGATAAGATTACCCTGGATATCACTTTTTTACTCATCTGGAGATAGATAGGCAGACCACAGCTACTTGGTTACATCTACATATGAGAAATAACAAAATAATTCACAACTAAAAGCCCTGAACTGATTTTTGAGATTTTTGTTTGGTACTTAAAGTCCTCGAGTCTATTGTCACCTCAGAGCTCCAGAGCTAGAGTTTTTTTTTTTCAGTCTGTGTATTTGCAGAGTTGTGCAGCTGGCTGAATATGCAGAGTCCTAGAAACCAACGCCAAGAGGCCTTCGATGTCCCCAACCTCCCACTGACAATGGATATTGTTTTGGAGACAGCTTGAGCCAGAAAGACCAGCAGAGGAGGCTGGAAGTGGGAGGACTGGGTGAGGAAGGGAGAGACAGGGGGAGAAATCTTCCCTGCCAGGACCCGCTGTTCAGGCACAGTTAGTCCAGGCAGCTGTCTGGGACCTGTAGAGGAGGAAGGAGGTTGTGTGTTTGTGTGTGTGTGTGTGTGGTGGGGGGGTGTATGTGGACAGAGAGATAAGGTGGCACTCAGGAAAGGCTTGTGAGAAGACAGAGCATCTGTCGGCCTGGTGATGTTGTGACAGGGCAGAGTGACGCACAAACACACACAATCACCACTAAAACAGGTGCAGAGAGGGAATCAAGTCAGAACACACACACACACACAGAGGCAGAATCTAGTCTGCCAGGAGGCCTGATCATGGCAGGGCAAGATGTCGAGGGACCGTGGTGACAGAGAAGAAGAGTTGAAAACAGAAGAAGAGAGAATAATAGAGATATAATGGTGAGCATTAGAGCAGTGGGATGAGAACAGTGAGGCAGAGAGAGGAAGTCAGCCCGCAGGGAGGCGAAACAGACAACCTTGAGATAATCTGTGGGACGGGCAGAGGGTGAAAAATAACCTTATCAGAGCAGGAAAACAGAAGGCACACTGAGTGGTGAGAGGATATGAAAGCACAGAAGTGGAAGCAACGGAAGGGGGAGTGAATTAAAAAAAAAACATGATGAAAATAAGAGGAAAAAGCAAGAGAAGGAACCAGAAAAAGGCTAAAAGAGGAAAGCAAATAACTGAATATTCACCAAAACCGATGAGACCCAGGGTTTCGCCACGGATGCGGGCGGCACCGGACGCCACCTCCCGGATTTGCTCCACACTCTGGACTCGCGTGCCCTCCCGCAGAGCCTGGTAGAGCCAGGTGTTCCGCCGGTAAAGGTTGAGGATGTGGCACAAGGTCGAGTCTGCCGTCTCCTCCACAGCTGCCGAGGGAATGTTGCACACAGCGATGCCTAAAGATAGAACAGTAAACACAGACAAGGCAGAAGAGTTGAAAAGCACATTAAAGACGTATGTGACACGTGAAATATGAGTACAGGGAGAGATTTATTTGTCCAGGGCTAATACCAATATGGGTCACTATGATTTGTGATATTCATGGTCAGCATCTCAAGGGAGCGTGAGGATGACTGTTTGTTTTGGGAACATCAGAATATCAGAATATGTCGGCTTCATTAGAGCGTGACCTCCAGCACGCACTGGAGCCGTCTGCAGCCGAGTGTGAAACAGACTGGCGGATTGGTGTTTTTGACGTACCAGTTAGTCTACGTTCCAACCCTCGCTTATGGTCATGAGATCTGGGTCATGACCAAAAGAGTAAGGTCACGAACAGAAGCAGCTGAAAATAGTTTCTTTTGTAGGGTGGCTAGGATCAGTCTTGGACATCAAGAACCTGCCAGAGATATTATACATCTCGTCTAGTCTGGGAATACCTTAGGGTCCCCCAGGAGTAGCTGAAACGTGTTGCTGGAGAGAAGGACGACTAGAATACTCTGCTTAGGCAGCTGCCACCGCTACCTCACTTTAGACAAGTAGAAGATGATGGATACGTGAATGGATATTATGTACTGTAACACAGGTCATATATTATAAAAACTTCAAAGCAAGCTTTTGGTCCTAAAGTATATTTAATTATATTTATCCATGTAGATTGTGGAGATATCTGCTGTAGAAATGACTTCCTTCTCTAGATTTTAATGGAACTTTACTCGTGATGTTCAAAGCATCAACAACAAAAGACAAAGAAAAAACCCAACAACTACTTAGCGGTAATATTTCTGAAGCCCTTATTGACATACTTTATAGTTTTGTGTAGGAACCACCACACAGAAAAAACTCAGCTGAAGGGTGAACACATTTAATGTTAACACACTCTCTAGCTGTCACTAGCATTAGCCTCTCATAACAGGTAGATGGATGGCCTTTTCTTGAAACAGTTGGCAAGAATAGTTTAATAAAAGTAGGAGAGAGAAAGATAATTCCTACACGAAACTGGTCACAATAAAGTTTATGGATGTATATAAATATACATATGTCTATATTTTGAAAAGCCAAATGTCATTTTTAGCATCACAACTGCCAATTAGGTCACTGTTTTCAAGAGAAAGGCAAATATTTCAACAGTGAAAATCTCCAAATGGTCTAGACGTACAAACAGCACTACAGGCCAGAGGAAAAACATGAAAAGTTGATATTGGAGTGAACTGATCCTTTAATAACGTGGGTTATCTTTAATTAGGTCTATATTTGGGCAACGTAATCAGTATTCAAAATATCACCTGCTAAACACTGATAATAATATGAAGATACATACGTAAATATGTAAAGTCAAGATCTTATCCAGTGCGGTGTTCATAATTTTGTTCCTTTCAGCCAATATAAAGAGTGACCTTGTGGTATTACCTTGCCGTTTCCTCCAACAACACAGACTTCTTTTTTTTTTTCTGTTCTAACACTTAAGCACTTCTGCCTGCCCTCATTCTCCTCCTAATGTCCTCATCTCACTCTGTATCTCAGAGTAACAGCACAGTCGTCTCTAGACAGCAAAAAATAGACCGAGCCTGCTCAATCAATGGCCCCTTTTTTCTTCTCCCCGAGAACAGCCGTCATATCAGCGCCGCCTTCTCCAGGCACGATAGCTTTTGACTCCTGTGTTGCAAGGCAGAGCGCCTTCGGTGAGTGGGTGGCAGTTAGACACAGTATCTCATATTGGCAGGGAAATGGCAGCTTTGTCAACTGTAAGAGCTTTTTGAGCCACCAGCCTGCTGATATAAGCCTGGGTGGTGTTTCAGGGAGAAAACTGAACTCTTCTCTCTCCCCGTGTGTCTTTTACTCTGTCTCTTTGAACATTCTGGCTCACAGCGGGATGTCTGCACTTCATCTGACTATTTAATTCAGCCTTTGATACTTTTCAGAAAAAAATCCATACAGTAAAAACAAGGAAACGGTAAACGTGCTGTTCGAAGTAGTCCGCTTTAGGGACGACAACTATTAGCTCTATCTCATTGCTGCTTTTCTTTTAGATGGTCAGTCCAGTTTTAACCCTGCAATGTGATGAATCGTCCCTTCAAGATTCACCTAAATCTGATTACAGGCACCTGAGGTATCGTTTGTCATTAACAGACAAACAAACGATCAAAGAAGCAAATCAGCAGAACCTACTCTCCCACAAGAAATCAATGCGACGCTGGATAGCTGGATATCAAAGGACCACAAAACACATTAGAGCTTGCTCAGATGTGGAAAAAGAGGCTGTTACACGAGCACAGATGTGGAGAAGAATATGATTATGATTTAGTAGCCGCTATTTAAAGAGCTCATACCCAGCTCTCCAGCAGCCTTTATGTCAATGTTGTCGTAGCCGCTGCCGATGCGGATGATGATGCGTAGAGCTTTGAACTTTTCCAGGTCCTCTCTGGTCAGGGTGATGGTGTGGTACATCATGGCGCCCACTGCCTCATTAAGCACCTGCAGATACATGCATTCATAAAATTTAGCATGACACAACTGAATGAAATGCTTTTCGCTCCCTAATCTGTGTCTTCCGTTTGCCGGTTTACTCGTTTACTCATGCAAAACACGGCTATTAAATCCACTTGGGGATACAAGAACTCATGACAATCACACAGTCGCATTCCTTTCAGAGATGCTGTGAAAATCACACGCCTGCCGTGACTTCCGACATTTGAGAACATTATAGATTTCACATCGAGGGGGAACTACAGACATCACATGGCCGCGAGCAACACTGACACATTGTCCATTTAACAGACCTGCACTGGAAGTAGAAACAGTCATTTTATTGTCTTGCGGGGGCTCAGTTCAGCACGGTATTCACAATTGCACCAAGAGCGTTTACGGACACAAGATCTGGATAACTGACTGGTCACTGATTGCAGGATAAGCCTTATGATGAGAGCATGAAGTGGGTCACAGAGTTAAATTGAATAATAGAATTAAAATAGCCCCATTACAAAGAAAGTAACTCATTTACCACCCAGACTGTGTCGCTCTGTATTTGCTTCAAAATTTCCCGATTCCAGGTAGCGTATCCCACTTTTGTCCTAGTAGCTTGTGGTTGTTATTTCCTCCGAATGTTTTCACATACTGTACTCAAGCGTTGAGCAAAATTTTAGGCTGTGCAAACTCCAGCTTGAAGATGCGTGTCAGCTACGTGTAAATGAAAGTTGGCTCTCCAAACCAAAAGTGGTTGTTACTTATTTTAAAGCAGGTAAAGGTCAAAACTAAGTGTGCTTTTTAAACAACCACATGGTGGCGTTGTTGAATCTACCTACCCAAAAAGAATCCCTTCAGTTAAAAAAAAAAGAATAAATAAAAACAATCTTAAGATGTACCAAGTGAAACATTTGCCAAAAAAGTCTGAATTCTGTCACCTTGGACGGGGGGTGGGCAATCACTGTGAAATGCTGCTCACGCTGCTCCTCTGCCACTTAACGTGGACAAGGTGACCTGGCCTGTGATGTGGATCTAAACTATTCCCCTTCAGTATCAGCCCCGGCCCCTGTCAGAGCCTAAATAACAGCTCTACATTCACCTCCAGCCAAGCTGCATTAGCTTTCCTGTGATTAGTAGATTAGCTCTGAATTTCCATACTGCTTTTATTAGAGCAGTGTCCTGGACAGGCCTTCCAGATATTAGTTCAAGGTCACAACACTCCTTACACGCACATGCGCGACCGGCCAAAATGCACACATACATAATTGTCTCCCTCTGCACTGATCCTGAAGGTCTTGTGTTGTTTTTGAGCTGGGGGAAGGAATCTTCTAGCCTGATTGTAGTTTATGTTAATGGAAACTCTGACCTCAGCTACATCCCCCTCTCCACTGTAACCAAACCCTTATTGCTTTAAGGATCTATCTTTTCTTATGATGCCTGGACTTTTCTGACAAGGCAGACAGCCCCCGCTTCACATTCGGCCTGGTTGAGCAAAAGGTAGACTGTTTCAAGGGAGTTTTGATTTGGTGATGTGCACACTGTAGTGCACACTCCTAGCTTCTAGGAGGGGGACTTTATGGCTATGAAGTCATCCCATGAGTGATCCACAGGGAGGTTGTGCTGCTTAAACTGTTGCTTCATAAAACTACAGACTACTTAAAACTTCTTACAAAGGTGGCTTAGCATTTTGCAGGACAGCGTCACAAAATACTATGGAACATGTTATAAAACAACAAGCTCTGACCCCGTTGGCCATTGTACCTTTAAAATCCACTTTAGCACTGCATCGATTGAAGTTTCAGACAAAAAAAAAAACATCCTTGAGACGTGATAAAGGAGAGTAATAAAAAACAGCAGTAAAATTTCAGTCAATATGGACTTCAAGAACTAGTGAAAGCACTTATGTTCTTTTTAACCTAGAGTTACACAAGAGAATGTGGTTAGTTAGCTTAACAGGGTCAATTCACTAGTTTTGTTTTGCACAAAATCTTTCAATACTTCTAAAACAAATCCGTCCACACGAGATGTGCTGATTTTACAGAAGACTACATGCCAGGTCCAGTCGCTTAGGTCGGAGGGAGGCTACCAGTTTTCCTGGTTTCCTGGTTCCTGGCCCCCATGCATCCATATGTGTGTGTGTGTAACAGTTAAAGCATGTGTATGTGAATGAGTGAAGTACTTTAACAACAGAAAAATGCTATAAATATCTATACAACCCCATTTAGCGTCATTAAAGGATTTACTGCTTTGAAAATTTATAGTTACTTATAAATGGAAAATGGTAAACATTTGCTGATATTGTGAAGACTTTCTATTCACAGTTTAACTAATGACGCGAGACGACAACACGCGATGTATAGATTTTTTCCCCCCTGCATTTCAGAGATTGAACTGTTAACTGAACACAATATCATCATTTTTCCATCTATCATATTTTAGTTACATTAAGAGTCATTAGCTGCAAGCCCCAAGCTTAACACCTCTTTTGGATGATCACAGTCAGGCAGCGCACAAAGTAATAGGCCAATATTGACTCCCTGCCATATGGGCTCTCATCCAACTTTTACAAGCCACATGTGGTTATGAGGCGCGACGACCGTGACAAAGACGAGGGATCAGAGACCTTGGATTATGATGCTGGAGCGCAGGTGCTGCATACAGGATTTGGTCTCACTGAAGTGGTATTGTAACTTTATCTTGATTGGTATTTCCCTGTGTGCTTTATCGTATCCCTATCACTTGAGAAAAAAAGGGGATTACCAGGTAGAAGACTTCACATAACCTCAGGCAACTTTCATATTCAATCCTTGGCCAATCTTTTCCATAAGTGTTTTTTTTTTCTTTTTTCTCATTTTTATGTTGTCTGGTGTATATGTATGGGAGTGTGGCAGCTGCTGTCCGCCCTGACAACATTGAACTGAAACTCCCAGAGTTATCAACACTGCATCTTCCTATCCATGCTGCAGAAAGCAGAGATTGGACATTTTCAATCTATACCGCCCCTCTGGGTATCTAGACTGCAAGTTATTACTGCGAACTGCTGAATATGCTTGCGAGGTGAACATTACAATCATGTTTTTCCTGATAAGGCAGTGTTAAAACAAACAAAAAGCTACCCACTTTCCCCCCCTTCTCCTCACTGCCCAAGGTCTTTGATTGAATTGATCTCTATGCAAATGCTTCTTTTTTAATATGTCCCATTTTCATAAAAACAGCACGATGGAAGATGTAGCAGCCCTCACTTTGTCTGCCGATGAAGAGATAGCACTTGGGTGATACCCATTTCTGTGGCCATATATTGTTTTGTAGCCACGGCGCTGCATAAAAAGCAATAAAGAGCCTCTACAAGCCAATGTAATTACACCGCATCCCCGCTGTACGAGATTCTCTATTAGAACAATGGCACTGATATAGGCGTTACAGTCAGTGCTACAAAGTGACATTAAATCATAATGAAGCCACTATATTTTAACTGGCAGGTGTGTATGAGGCCAACATAATGCACTTCACATATCAGCGCTATAGAAAAAGAAAGAGGGAGATATGAGTGACGGGTCTCTCCATCAAGGTTCAGCTGCGATGTGGAAGACGTTGAAAGTGAACTACGGGGCGTGCGTCTTTCTACCTTCTCGTGGATCTCCTGCGTGGACTGAGCATCACAGAAGGCAACGGTTGCTAAGTCTTTAAGGATGGGCATCTCCACAGTGCAATCACGCCCGTCCAGCAGGGCCACCAACGGGCGGGGATGCATGGGCCCGTTCATGATTTGAGGCCGAATACCTGGAGAGATACATTCAAGAAAAGGAGGAAGGATTATTTTAACAGAAAAAGTATTAAGAAAGCAGTTGAAAGCAGATGAAATCCATATAAAATATAAAGTGTAACTATCACTAAATTGCAGTCTTTACTCAGTTAATCAACACACGGATAACAATCACCTCCTGTGTGTATGCATGTGTGCACCTGTGTGTGCTGATTAGGATGTAGCGGGAAGCGGGCTTCTCCGAACTAACAAAAGTTGCTCAATAAATCAATGCGCCTACTCAAGACTGGATTAGAACACGGGCTCACTTGCAGGAATCCTCTGGGTCTGGCTCTCAAACGCACACAAATCGCACACAGAAACATTTACATACACTGACACAGATACACGAATGCAAGCAGACAGAGGTCTTCTGCCTATTCCCCCATTCACACAATCATATGAAGGGGAACAAATTCCCATGTGTGCATACCGACACGCACACTTTGGTTGTTCTCTTTTATCAGTTAAAAAACGGCAGTGTGAGTGGAACCAGCTGCTGTGGAACAGGGGTGAAAAAAAGAAGAAGAAAAGAGAAACACTGTGAGGACACCTTTAGAAATGCCTCATAAGAGCAATGCATCATTGAAATGAAGAGTGTTGGAGAGAACGCTACAAGCCTGAAACAAACTCAGAACCGACTCGCAGCTGCACTTCGGCACACTTGACAAAGTGCATGTCGTAACTCGGGTTTCTGTCGCCGCTCGGCTCTTTCTCCTCTCCTTACTCGCTACTTTTCTCACTTGAAGTAAAATGAGTCAAGAGAAGCCGAACTCCCCAGCGGGTCGACCTTCTCACACATCCCACTGAAGAGGACGTGTCGCGCTTCGAAGACAGACAATTACCAGCCCCTGCTTCATACAATGTTAACAAGTGAGGAGCATCAATATTCATGCTTCCCTCAGACGCTGGCCTGTGGACGGAGAGACTTTAGAAGAAACAAAACTGCTCCCTGCTAAGTAACAACATCGCAACACTGCACAGGTCACCATATTCACCCCGACAACAAGATCCCCTGTGGATGTTTCCGTGTGACTTCATGACATCACGTTTCTTATCTAGGTTTGCTGCCAAGATCTGTATCAGGATGCTCATGCATGACCTCACTCTGTGCATGCACTAGTGCATGCATATCTCTCAAAGTTACCCTGAAGATTACAATGACGCCATGCCCAATGTTGTGATAAGGAGCAGGGTGGAGAAAGAGAAAGGAGAGGAAAGGTGGAGGAGGTCTCATTAGGGCAGTGCTCTTTGGGATTACAGCACACAGCATTGGGACCGATATAGGTGAGATAAGGAGATTTAAGATCGAGATAGTTGTGTGTGTGCACAAACAAGTTGAAATGCACAGTGAGAAAAACAACAGGTGGGAGGGGAGGAGGGGGGAAGAAAAAGAGGAGCGATTCAGAGAAGAGTGAAATTAAAATGTAAAAGGAGGAAGCATAAAAACAGACTAAACACTGCCTGTTAGCTTAAAGAGCTCCCAGGAGACTTATCAGAGGAGAAGGAGGATGAAAGGAGAAGGAGCACATGAACGACAGGAGAGACGCAGAGAAAGCCCAGCTGACAGAAAGCGAGCAGTCCAGCAGTGCAGCCTCTTAGGGCAGGGGGGAGGATCGTAGCGGAGATGTCGTCTCCGTGCGCCTTCCGCCTGTTGTCATGGTGATCACTTAACAGGCTTTGGCTGCCAGTTTTAATGTACTTTATTTTTGGCACCACTGGCATCTGCGCCATGAGTTGGGGTCGGAGGCGCAAACGGCCGTATCCACCCCACTCTTGCGGCGCAAAGGGCGGAGGAGATGTTTTCTCTCCTGACATGGAGACAGCCGCCTCCTCCCCTCTCCCTCCGCCTCCTCTTCCGCAGCCCTCCATCAGCCGCCTCTGTTGCTTCCTACCTCCTTATCAGGCTCCCTGTTCAAGACAGCTGACATGACGGTGGGAAAGGTGAGGCTTACCAACTTGGCTGTCGCATCTGCAAGTGACAGCTTGTTGAATATTAATAGAGGCAGCTGGTAAAGACTGGGCAGCAGTGGCCAAAACCATCAACACCAAACTGGCGAGGGTGTGTCAGAAACACTCCACAAATGGTGGTTGATCGATCGAGTGAAACAAATGACTGGATTGTTTGTAATATCATTGTAAACTGAACACGTCTGGGTTTTGAACTGTTGAAAGTTATGTAAGAGGCCAGTAATAAGTCTTATTTTTCTTCCCCAAAATCACACAAACTCTATTCAAGCTTAGCTTAGATTTTCTTAGATGTCCACTAGAGGGCAGAAGAAAACATCTTACAACTGTCAATAAAAGTTGTTGTTAACAAATAGTCTAACATAGGTGGCAACATTAGGATTCAGCAGGTGTATTTAGTTGCTGATGAGCTTTTATTCTTGCTCAGAGTCAATGTGCAAATGTGCACTAAAGTAAAAACAATAAGCTAAAACAGGCTAAAAAACTGCTACCGAGGCATTTTTAACTAAATGCCACTTGTTACTTGTCACTGATTCAAAGATATAAGGAAAAATACTGATTATGGCTTCTCCCTGCTTCATCCTACCAGTGTGTACTTGTATCTAACAATTATAGGCGCACAGTGTGTGTGCACGTTAGAGAAGCTGTAGATGAAGCAGTAGGAGAGAGGAGTGGTTGGCAGGCTGTGTCAAACCCTTAGGCAGAAGTTAGATAGGCTGAACTCCATGAATCATCCACCGGGTTCCTCTGACCTTTCAGTCTCTTACTCTTTAAATCTCCCTCTTGTCAACTTCTTCCTCTGCTACATTTTAAAGTATCGTCTGCACTGTTGTATTTTCGCAGATATCTCCCTGTATGATAGCATCTTCTGACAGCTCCTCTTTGCTGCCGATGTCTAGCCCTGAGTGACTGTTTGCTCACTGTGCATCTGATTTTCTTTTTCTCCCTTTTCACATAAATTCCTCCCCGACCTCTGCTATCATTCCTCAGCTGTCTTTCAGTAATCACTGCCCCTCCTTTTTCTGTCATTCTTTCACCTCAACTGTCATTTCTTTTCCTCCATTTTCTATTCCCCCCCCTCAATTCCAGTTGGTCTGTCTGTCTATAAGCCGAAGCGCGCATGTCCTCCTGTGTGACAGATTGATTCTTACACTGTTGATTTTGATGGAGAGGATATGATATATTCAGGCAGGGAAAGCAGGGAGGTGACAGGCAACACTCCCTCTGTGTTAAATTGACAGCAAGTACATCAAACCAGTCTCAACCGGAACCACTGGGTTTGTCAGCTGCACAACACCACAACACCCGTTTCTGATAGGTGATGCGTTCATGACACCTTCCTCACCACTTCTTTTCTCCGTGGTTATACTCGACAGCATCCCTGTGCTCTGTGCATCTATAACAAAGTCTGTACCAATCTAGATTGAGTAGAATATAGAATTGTGTGTGTTTAGATGTGTTAATACATCTAACAATTTAAAGCATCATATTTAAGTCACAATAATGGATGGGGAGTAATAATCTCGTAACCAGGCAACAACGCCCGGGGCTAGAAAATGAAGGCAACGCAGAAGTGCCTGAAAGTGTCCACTTCCTTGAGTGTCCACTCGAGGCTGGCTTCAAAAGCGCTAATAGACTCTCGTGTTAAAATAAACATGTTTACAGGCTGTTTCAAAAGACAGTTTTCACATCAATAGTTAATTTTCTCCTTCATAACAACCTTCATATGTGGGTTTCTGTTTCGCCATCTTGGTTGCAAAAAAAATGGATGTGATGAGGAGGGACGGGTCTGAGACCCATTAGCTACCTACTTGGGATTGACAAGATGATAGCCAATGTGGTTTCATGCCATTTTGAAATGTGACATGAAAAAGATGTTCAAAATAGGCATAATTTTTTACTCAATCTACAGGTATCGCCATCTGGTGGCTTCAGTTTGTAAAGCATCTCTTTTGACTCCCTGAGTGGTGCCTTTTGGGGTATTTTTCATGTAACTTTTTTTATTTTTCAGTTAATGTACTAAAAGCACATTCAAGAAGTCTGGTCTGTGCTGTTGTAAGTAACATAACAGTAATTAAGAGATATCTTTGTCGGTGGATCTAATGACCCAATCTATAGACCGGCACAGCTAACCAAGCTAACTAGCAATACCTCATATCTAAACAAAACACCATCATGTCCAATTATGGTCACTTTTGGAGTCCCAAAAAACTCCAACAACATGGCAGGGACCAAAATGATAAACCTGAGAATTCATAATGGGATTTCACCAACCAATGAGGGATGGAGTCTACAAACTATGCAAATAGTCGAGGTGGTAAAACCTTCATAATTTAAAACCAATCAAAACTGTTAACATTTTTATCAAAATGACTTACTTTAAGACCAATTTAGCATCGATCTAAAGGCTTTTTGGCTTGCAAATTATGGGCGAAAAGGTTGTAAAAATCCCCTCTAAAGTGCCATAAACTGTACAATAATTTTGTGCTGTGAAGCCACCAGCAGATTTCTCGAGATCACGATTTACTGTCAACCTCCAATTTATCTTTTATCTCAGCATGAATTTAACTCTTTGGAACAAGACAATCTCAGTGAGAGGCACTGCAAGCCTTGGAAACAAGCTTTAACCTCCACTGTGACAAGCACTCTCTAAGCTCACTTGTTTTAACAGCTGTGCAACACCTTTTCAGAGGCAACAGGCAGGAGTAAAACAGCATTTTCAGCAGGTCTGCCATGTTCTCTGCAGGCTTTACGTCCTGGCGTCTGGGCAAACGTGGCCGCTGGCCACCTGACTACAAAACAGCCAGAGGATTCGAACTGAAGCATGAGCACAGACTTTCATACGGTGCACCAAATCTCAACAAACGTGTTAAGTGAAGGGCAGGGGATTGTGGAGTATTGGAGGTAATGTCAGAACCGCAGGAGGCAGAGTGCTCTTAATTTCACTCACTCCTCCATTAATTAATCTCCCTCATTTCCTTTCCTCCGCGTTCTTGCTTCCTCTGCTTGCCGCTTAACTGTTGCCAGGCTGCAAATGCATGCGCGTGAGATGTTTTGGGATGAATTAATTTTCTTTGAGGGGGGCAGCTGCTGTTGTGGGTTTACCTGCCAAAGGAAGTAATGCATGTAATGCATGTTCACACGCATACACACCTCCTGCTGTGGTGTAATGTGTGTAATGATAGATTTGGGGCTGTAACTAATGATTTTCTTCATTGGTGATTAATTATTTGATTTTTTTCAACTATTTAATTAATTGCATATCTTCGACATGTCAAAAATTATTTAATTTAACCACTAATCTAAAAACATTTATGACACTGATTCAGTGAATAACTGTTCTGTACAGGTGTCACTGTTTATCTGCTGGTTACATTATGAAATTAAATACCTCTGCTTTGTGATTACCATACTTTTGGAATGAAACTAACACACAAACACTTCTAAAATAATTCTCCTTACTAAAAGCACAGACAGATTTATCATGAGGGTTCCAAGACGCTGAAAGACGAGCCTTGAAATTATTTTTTTTAAAGACATCCATTGCTGCTAGATATTATGTTACTAAAGTCTTTTTAATTCCCTGTAATAAAATGTGGGGGCTCAGTTAGCGGTCTAAAAACAGAACATTTTTCTCAATTAGATTGCACACCAGTTGTGGAAAATGAGAACTGGGTCACGATGGAAATTATTTTGGAAATCTAGGCCTCCAGTAAAAAAGCTTAAAACCACTAGATGTAGATTACCAAACTTCATAAGATCAGTGTTTTTCCTCTTTCTTTTTTTCCTAATCTTACTCAGTCATCAGTATTTAAATTCTAATCATTCCTTTAGACAAATACAACCCTAACTCAGTCCGGGCTGGAGGCTTCGGTTTCTGAGCCAGAAACACTTAGTCAGAGTCTGGCAGCAGGAAGTAGCAGAGCGGCGTACCGGGATATGAGGCCAGTGTTTCCATTATGTGGTGAAGGGAGCTAGGAGTCTTACCCTACCACTGGCCTCTGCTGCTGGTGCTATGTTGCCTCCAGTGAGGGGAAGGGGGACCATAGGGGAACGGGGAAATGAGAAATTAAAATGAAGAGAAGAGCAGAGAAACAGAAGTCACTTTAGTGCTAATGAGAGACAAGCCCTCCGCCATACTATAATCATCTGCTGCCACAGGTTACCTAGCAACCCCAAGCTGCTGTTTGCAGGTGGCTCCATCTCAACAACAAGGTTGGGTGGGGGTTGCTGTTGACCGCTAACTGTTACAGCCATTTACTGTGCCGCCCTGAACTAATACATGACCCATATCCTTTCCCTGCTAAGTCCAAAAGGACAAGGCAGGGTGTGAGAGGTGGGACATGTCAATGATGGCGAGAGAAGGGTTATGAAATGGTCACGTGACTTCTGCTTTATATGCGCGCTTTGATTTGAACATATGGTTTCATTTGGACTTTCCCAGGCTGGCAAAATAGTTGACAATCTACCTTTACGTTTAGCGGAAACAGTTGCCGTTTAAATAATTTAAACAGTCTAAAGAAAAAATCGAGCCATTTTGACAAGGATTTCATTTTGATTTAAATTCAAATTACAATCAAATCATTGCTGATTTTCTTGGCAAAAACGATTCTACAAATCATTCAGGTCACATGCGCCACACAATAAATCAGGACTGAATGCCTTTTTTGGCTATTATAAAAGAAAAATGTCACTGGCAGTGGATTGCTTCAGCTGTTCTTAATTAAAGATAATTCTCCCAGAAACTTGCCAAAAGGCCAAACAAAAACCTACTGCTGTAGTAAATCTCACGTCCTCACTGCAAATTGGCATCTCTACTGTGAGTTAGGGAAAAAATGAAAAAGTTTCAGACAACACTGAGAAGAAAGTTGAATCTTTTTTTTTTTTTATTGGTGGAACAATCTTGTCATGATTGTCTCTCGGGCAGGTTTGACGTTCCACTTAAAATTTTCATGCAAATCATATTAATAATTTACTGATTCCCTGCATAACCTGACTATAGTCACCACCCCGCTGCTTGCATTTCCTAACAGTACATTCCAAATCACCCACAGAGTGCAAAACAGCATCAACCAAAATAGAGACCTACACTGGTACACACTATGTAGGCCAACTTTATGTTACAAATGTTTTACAGGCACCGAGAGGCCAGCGTGTATACCGTATACCTGACTATAAATACTACTTTTCTTTTTGATAATTCTTATAGTTAGAGCTGGATCAGGTGATGCTTACCCCTCGGTTACAATGCAATAGACCTAGGCTGCTCAGTGCTTCCCATGATGAACTGAGCGTTTCTTCTTTACTCACCTCTTTTCACTTCTATACCGAGGTGATCTGCCAGCAACCAAAGCAACTACAAGGAGGTTGCAGTTGCAACCAGTAGGGCAACACACATTTTTCCCTCATGATTGGTGGTTATGGTGGGCAATTCTTGAGCAATGTGATGTCACATGAGAAACTCTACAGAGGAAAGCCAGAGCACATAGGATGGTCTGCTGTGTGCCAGATGCACTTTAATTGGTCACAAATTAATTAGGAAGAAGAATCTAAACCACATTCATGTTTAACAAAAGGCCTTCAAACCACATTTCCATTCTGTAAATGTTCTTGTGGAGGAAAAGGTTGCAAAGGTAAAGTGAGATTTTTATGAAAACGTGGACATGTGAGTGGATAGTATGTAAGTGGGAAGTAATGAATGGGACAGCAAACCTTGGTGAACAGCCAGGAGGTTGACTGCGAGGTAAAGGAGAAGCTTACAGTGCACAGATGTGCAGTTAGCTCAAACAACACTTTGTGTTCCTCGCTTAAGTTTCCTTCCATTTCACATGGCGCCTGTACTCTTGCTTTACCAGAGCGGAATAAAAACAAGAGAAACTTTATAACCCCCCCATAGGAAATTTGGTAACTCATCATTCTACGTTCCTTCTCTTACGTGCGCACATAAAACCTGTCAAGAACACACACAGACCCAAAGTTTGCCCGTGACAGCACGAGGTCATTGCATGAGTTGTAGTGGTTGAAGAGAGCGGGTGTGGAGGGCGGGCATAAGCACCCTTTGTTGGCAGCCTCCTCCCTGCCCTTCCCTCCCTTCACTTCCCCAAAAGTAGCACACAAAGGCCACTTGTCCTCCGCTGCCAGTGCCCCACCCCTGTCACCACCCGGCTGCCCGCCACACCAATCCATCCCCTGCCAAGAAAATGAGCGCACGGCTGTTTTTAAATGGTACCCTCTGTGTGCACTGGCGGGCCGGAGCTCGCACTCCACTGCGGGACAAAAGCGAGTGTCAACACCATCCATGGCAGAACCACGCCGGACCTCCCATTACCTCCCCTTCCTCTCTCTTTTTCCCGCTGTTTTATTCTTCAGCGTTGCCCTGAGCTACAAAGTGCAACTCTGAGCCCAAGACTGCAGAGGCAGCAAAATCCTAGTAAGACCAGTTCAGCAGCACAAGTAGCAGACCCCAAAATGACTACTCGTCTACCTTACCGGGCACGCAATGCATCCACACACATACACACACTCTAAAAACTGCTCCCCTCCTCTCCTCTTACCCATACTCCCTCTACCCCTCCCCATTCACCTACTTCCCTCCCACCTCCCACATGCCAGACTTTATTAGACATCCAGAACAGAAAACAGGAAACATGCTGCTTGCCTGGAAAATGTTGTCTCCACATTATTCGTTTTTAAAGGCTATGCATCACAGCGAAAGCAGAAGATGACTGAGGCGAGTAGAGAGTGGAAAAAGAAAAAAACACAAAAAAAGGAAAGTGGAGGACCCTCTGCAATCATCCATGGAGGGTACCCCCCCCCCCCCCCCCTTCTTCTTCTTCTCCCCCCCCCCCCCCCCTTTAACCCCCCCCCCCCCCCCCCCGGGGTTCCCCC
>VUQG01019197.1:0-26254 GCA_015106755.1 Etia nguti | reverse complement strand
AGAAGATACAGAGCAGGGTTGTTTGAAACTGAGAGAAATGGCTTCGGTTCCTCTGTCAACTATTATTTTTCTCAGTGAAAAGATGTTATTCATTGACCGTTATAATCCAAGCACTTCTAACCACCTAGCCTTACATTAAGCCACTCATAGCAGGGATGCTGTAGCTTGTTACCATAACACTATGCACAAAAATCCTGGCGGGGGGGTGGGATGGATGCTGTCTGCACTTTCTGGGAAGCTTTCTCCACTAATTTGGAGATGATCACGTCTTGAATTTTAATCCTTCTAGTCTCAGTCATACCTCAGCGAGGCCTACAGCCTTGGAGGAGAGTTAATTCCTGGATTAGCTGATTCAAATAGAACGGCGCACACGGTACAGTTTTCTCTCGGAGAGGATAAAACTTGATGAAGCTGAGGGGTGTGTGGACAGATCTGTGACTCAGAGTGTAAAGGTGGTATTAAGCATAGAGCAGATGTCACATCTCTGTCTGGGCTTAATTTTCAAGGAAATTTTCTCTCGCTTATGCTTCCAAGCATAAAACGATCTTGTATATAGCTGGCCTATACTGGGGAGTTAGCTTATCTCTCATTTTATTATAGGGTATATGACAAAGCATGCTATCGATCATAATCCAAGCCAAAATGTCAAAATATAACGGTAGTCATCAAATTAAAGAAAGCACTAACGCTCATTTCATAGATTAGACTTCAATAAAGGTGGGGAAAGAGATTGGTTATTTCATTGTGCTTTATTTAAAATCTGGGCATTTTTTTTTTCCCCCATTTCTTTTGATGCTTTGGTGGCAATTGTATCATCTCTGTACAGGTATGTTCAACTCAGCCCCCCAGCTTCGCCTGGACTGTTATTTGGGGTTTTTGCTACAGGGATAATCTGTCTAAACTTGGACATGCACTTGGTTCAGCTCTGATTATTTGCTGATGATCTTTTGATTGCTCTTTGAACGTATTTGACCATAATAAAATATATATATATTTTTAAGTCTTTAAGGGGAAATTTGGAGTTACACTGGGCACTTGTTTTCTGTTTTTTGGTGTGATCAGTAGTGGTGAGCAGGTGCTGGGATATGTGGTTTACAAAGGCACATCCTGTCAAGAGAAGCTCCCTAAGATGGTAGTCTGCATCGAGCAAAGATGATTAATTAGCCAGACTGACAAATCAAAAAACCTGTTTAAAAAATTTTTTTTTTTTTAAATGCAGCAAAATCCCAAACCACTGGCTCTTGAGACAAAATGTGCCTTTTCTTCCTTTCTCAAGGTCTGGCTTTCAGTGACAGCGCCAGGAAGAATAAAATCTTCAGTATAAAGACTGGATAGGAATATCTTTAATAATGGATCTTCCACACTCCCCATGGTACACAAATTTTAAACAACTAAAACAGATATTCATTGGTTTGTTTAAATCTCTGTGCTTGTCACTTAGACCTGCCCTTGAAAAGGCTAACCTGTAAATGGCTTGTCATACAGTAAGCTGTGGGCAAACTGCCTTTCTCCCTAATGGACGTACCATCTTTCTTCGAACCCAACTCCTCTCGGATCTGGAAGACGGGGTTGGAAAACAACCTGCAAACTTTTTTTTTTTTTTTCTTCAAACCTTGTCAAGTGCCTCTGTAGCAATTAATTGATTTGAATAAACAACATGAACTGATTTAGAAAGGCGAGTAAATAAAGAGGTGTTGTGTACAATAAAGGGACTGGCTCTGGTGGTTGGTGTCTCTTTGTGTCTTGTGTGGTCTTCTCTCTTTCTCTCAGATAATGTGTAGAGCATTTCCTGGTGGTCCTCTCCTTTCTCTTTGCTTTCACTCTCTCTCTCAGGCTAAAACAAGCCCATATTCCTATGGCAACCTTCTACTTACCAGCCTGCAGAAATGCATCTTGACAAATCCTGTGGTGATGAGCAGGAACACACTACATCACAACATTAGCTTTTAATCATTGTTTCTCTGTGGGCCCAATCATCTTCCAATAACAGCTTCTCAGATTTTCTCTTGCAACACTAAATTGAAATATAATCATACATTTTTCACACTGATGAAAGATTAAAAGTTATTTTTAGTATTTAGATTTTTCCAGGCGGTTTTTAAAATTCAATGTGAAATGCACTTCCCTAGTATTTCCCTTTGCTTAAACAAAAGGTCCGTATATCCCTCAGCTGGCGCCTGCCACAGTACAAATGTCCTGGCTGTTCTGATAACTGGATCCTGAAGGGTTAACATGTCAAAGGCAATTCTTTACTGCGTGTCACCAAGAGATTAATGTCAGTTGTTCCTGAACAGGCGCCCGGCCCCTCGTCGAAACCAGCAGTGGCCTTGACCGCTCCGCAGTGGATGTGAAATGACTCCAATCAATGACCACAATGGGAACAGAAGAGCATGTTTTAATTTCACTTCATCAAAACAAAGAGGCACTCCCAATAACGCTGTTACAATCCTGCGTTTGATATCCGACAGTCAGCCTGACTGAAGAATTCAAACTGAGAGGCATGGTTTAGGGTTTTCTTTCTTTCTTTCTTTGGGATAAATTACCCTAATGATTGTGGGCACAAAAAGCTGAAATGGTTTGAAATCTCATGATGTACTTTCAGTTCTCTGTTCCCAATCCCCCAGAAGACCTTGGAGCGTTTGTTTTGTATCATTTCAGAGTTCTAAATTACCAGACATGGTGTCAAGTCACAAAGACAAAGTGCAGCAGGAGAATTGTATTATAATTTTTATGTATCTGCTCGGTGATGAAAAAGAGAGAATGCCTTTTAAGTGGTGGAGGATTACCACAATAAAAATGATTCATAGAAGAGTCTTTAACTGCTCACAGTTATAGAAATATACACCTGTTTTTTCTGACTTCTCTACCTTTGTACCACAAAGTGCAACTGCATGAAACAAGTGACTCTGATGCCTTTCCCCCCCCCCCCCCCCCCCCCCCCCCCCCCCCTCCCCCCTCTCTTTCTCTCTCTCTTCTCCCCCCCCCCCCCCCCCCCCTCCTCTTTTTTTATTTTTATTTTTTTGTATCTTTTTTTTTTTTAAAGCTTTGAAAAAGCTTTATCATGCGCTTTCATGAGGTGAGGTATCTGATAATTAGTTTTTTGGTGGTTTGATAATCTTAGTTTTTAAATGTCCGTGCCAAATGTAGTATCTGTAATTCAATAAACTTTCAAGAGAGAACAGCTGACTTTCTAGCATCCCTAATGAAACTTTTAACAAATACCAGTGCTACAGGCATCCACTATTGTGCTATAAATCTGATTTCAGAGATGATGCAAAAGCAGGAAGTGGTTTTCACAATGCATCAAAGGGAACAGTTTTTGACAATTAAAAAAAAATCCAGTGCAAAACCCAGCTTTTTAAAATACTGTAAACTATTCCTTTAAATTCAGCTCCTGAGGCCTGTGTCAGTTGAGTGTTTTTTGTTAGTCTTTCGTGGATGGAGGTTTTGTTATGTGCGGACCTGCTTGGTGTGTACAAAGAGGCGTCGGAGGGTGTAAATTTGAACGACAGCAACAGTGAGCATGACCGACAGGTTTACGCAGGACCAAAAGGACACTCGCCACAAGTTGTCCTCCAGAAGGTAGCGGTCCCTTGCCTCGAATGCCCTTAGCATGGCCTGGACCTGATGGCTTTTCTCCAGGTACCGGTGCACAGAGTCCATTCTCGCCTGGAGGGGGACAAAAAAAGACGTTAAGTAGATTTAAAAGAATGGCGCTGACATGATAACAAGTTGGAGAGTAAATCTAGATCCAGGAGATGCATTATTTTATTTTGCCCTCTCACCCTGATGTCCTCCATTTTGTAGTCCACAATGCTGTCTGACGTTACAATGCCTAACCAGTCATCTTGGCCTCCGTTTTCGCTGTTCTGACTATTAATGACCACCTCAAAAAACACCATCTTCTCTGATATTTTACTGAAGCTGTTGTCAAAACATAACCGGTAGTCTCCATCAACTGTGGGATCCACCCTACAGGAAAAAGAACATTTTGAAGACAGGTGGCTGATTAATATGAATCTCCCACATTGTATATGTCTTGATACAAGTTCAATCATCCAGGTAAGAGAGTTTATCTGGACGTTGCATCTTCGGTGGGAAAAACGTGATGAAACGTTTCTCCTACTGAAAATGCAACGTCCACTAAAATGTACTTTCTTAGGTACACTTTATAACTTCTTCGTCCCTTTAATTCAGTTCAGTTTTATGTAGCAGAAAATCACAACAGTCGCCTTCAGAATGATTTCTTCTGACCTTTATTAGTGCCTTAATTCAAGGCACAGATTCAACAAGCCCCTGTAAACATTCCTCTGAGATTTTGGTCCATAGTAAAATGATAGCATCACACAGTTGCAGCAGATTTGTCAGCTGCACATTCATGATGTGAGTCTCGTGTTTCACCACATCCCAAAAGGTGCTCTATTAGATTGAGATCTGGTGACTGCGGAGGCCATTTGAGAACCGTGGCCTGATTTTCATATTCAAGAAACCAGTTTGAGAGCTTTGTGACATGGCATATTTTTTTCTTGCTTTTTTTATTTGTTTATTATTTTAGGGTTTGTAGCCTACAATATAAAGCACATTGAGATGACAGTGGTTGTTAGGGGGCTATATAAACAGAACTGAACTGAAATGAAGCAAAAATCACTGTAGATCAGCTGTTTTTGAAATACTCAGACCAGCCAATCTGGGAACAACAACAGTGTGCATTCAAAGTAACTTAAATAACCTTTCTTCCCCATTTTGATGCTTACTTTGAACTTCAGCAGGTTATCTTGAGCATACCTACATGCCTAAATGCATTCATTTACTGCCCTGTGATTAGCTGATTAAATATTTGCATTAAAAAGAACTTGAACAGGTGCATCTAATGAAGTAGCTGGTGAATCATTCTTTAGGTATATCTGTTTAACTACTTTTTAGGGCAGATACTAAAGAGCAAGAGAGACTGGTGATCTCAGACTGAGCATGTAAGTCAGATACCCACATGTGGATACCATCAGACCTCCTGAAGTCGGAGACTAGCCGATGTCCGGTGGGTGAAAGGAGGATAAACCCAACATCCAGACCTGACCCTGCTATCACCTGTAACAAAAACAGGGATTAAAGTCAGTAACTGCAAAGGTTTGAAGTCACAATCACACAGAATTCACTAACACAGTTCCTTTCTTTTCATCCCAGACATGCAGCTTACATGTGAAGCTTCTCTACTACTTTACAGGTTCATTTGCAACAGCTGCCTGAAATTCAAATTAGATCCCTGATAGTAGCCTGAGCGACAACCTAACTCATGTATTATCCCACTGTCTGAGTTCAAGCCACACAGTTCTCAGCAGTTAAAAGTCTTTATTTCAACACCTAAATAACCCACTAGTTAATGAAAAGCACAGGGCCAGACAAACTAACACCTTAGGCAGGAAATTGATGAATTTTATCAGTGACTGGCTGAAAAAAAAAAAGAAAAAAAAAAGGGATTGTGTCAGATGTTTACTTCTAAAGCAGGTTTGGAACTTAAGGATACTGGAGGTGTAGTTATGATTTTTAATGATTGTGACTTAGGTTTCCAAGTGAATGCATTAATGCTGCACGGAGACATAAAGAGTCATGACTCAGAACCAGCACACCACCACAGCCCCGCAGCTGCAAAGAGATTGCCGTAACAGAGTGACCGCGATACTAACTGTGGTCTGATTATAGGTAGTTAACCAAAGGTTATGCTGAACTTTTGAAATGAAAGTTCCTTTGGATTTATGCATTTGTGTGTGGGTGTGTGCGTGTGTGTGTGTGGTGGGGATGTAATTACCTGAATCATTTTGTGGGTTATTTTGCCCCCCACCCCCCTCTGTGTTATGGCTTCTGCAGCACCAGTAGCTTTGTTATCTCTCTCTATGCAGTGCCAAAGTCCAACACGTTTTCTTGTTTTTGAGTTACATTTTATACACAAACTTTTTCCGGCTAAAGCAAACATCATAATAAACACTGTCCGTGTACAGACTTACACCAAAGAGACGCACAAAGAGAGGTTTCCGCTTACCTGGTATTCAACTTCCATGCTGTCGTTCATTGCCGTCCTTTGGTAAAAACACTCTGTGCTTCCAGCTGGTAAGAGGAACGTAAACCCCATGTTTTTGTTTGGGCCCAAACCCAAAGTCAACCCCACAGTCAGAGTTAAATATGCCAGCAAACAGAGCAGTGCAGACGCAGTCATCATGCTTTGGTGGCAGTGCATAGTCCATTTATTCTACTTTCACCAACTATGAGCCACTTGTTACACATTTGCTACACAGTTTTCTGCATATCTCTAATTGCTTACTCGCACTCTGACAGTTGGAGAATAGCCAATAGATAGCACCGGTTTCCTTAAAAGCTCAATGAGTGGAGCCACCGTTGCGACCAATAGCGCTTTGCGGTCTGAACAGCAGAGCTGAGAAAGCTGACATGAAGTAACTGCTTCGTTTAAAAAAAAAAAAAAAATTCTACAAAATTACTTCGAAGACAAAAGTGCTATGTTTTTGCATATTTCATTTCCCCTCTCTCTGTCATTTCTGGTTTGCACACGCGTGACATCACTAACGTTGTAGGCGAACTACCTGCCATTTTCCTTTAGGTGGAGCTGTTGATAAGATTAAAAAAAAAAAATAGAAAGCAGGCTTGATATTGAAAAAAAAAGAGACACAAACATGATTTATGATGATTTCATGAATAAATAAATATACCTTGTATCATAAAGCCTTGAGTTTGTGGAGACTGGGTTCATGATTACTGAGCTCAGTGTTCACAGAAAATGTTGCTGAGTGATTTCAGGGTCTTGGAAGACCATTTATTTACAGGTTAGAGAGTATGTGATGTGATTTCTATGTCATTTTATTCTTTTATTCTTGATATATAGAAGAAGAAAACCCCAAAACAAATCAATGAAACCCAAAACCACAGAGTGCCAATTTACAAATCACTGCAGGACGACAGACTGTACAGACACTTCTCACAATTTAATAAAGAGATAAGGAAAGGAAAATTCTGTAATACTGTTGTGAATGTGACTAAAAAACAGTTCCATGTTTATGTGAGAACATTCACTTCTCTATTTTCAGAGTGAGTAATGAAATCTTAGTATGAAATGCTCATTATTTTCCGACCTGGGTAATCTTCTCGCCTATAAGCCATCACTACCTGTTGATACTCTGAGCTATGAAAATAATTGGAGATTATTTATCTGAATTTCAGGAAAGGGACCACATCACACAGTTATCCCTCCTGGTTCCATGGCTATATATGCTTTCTCGCGCCACAGGCTCATTTTCTCATTTTCTTGTCCAACCTTCCCTCTCCAAATAAAGGAAATTTACCACTACTATTAGGAATTAATTAATTAAACTGTCTTAGGTCCCCTTGGGTCAGCAGACAAAACAGCATTAAAGGAAGCTCAAATTAACGTTCTCTTCCTCTATAGTGCTCTGTGCAATATTTTGTTTCTGTTTGTCATACTTTTGTCATCATATATATTTTCATCCTGTGACTCACCGTGCATAGTTGCTCTCTCACTTTATTGCATAATGTACACATTAAATCATTAATCATGTATTCCTAAGCAGGTGTTTAGAAAGATCAAGTGGAAACAACTTGATCATATTGTCCATTATTTGCATATGTTCAGAACCACTTCACATACATTACTTTAAAAGGATATGATAAGCTAATACACTAATATGCTGATACAAACCAAGTAGCCTCCGCCAGTCCTCTCTGAGGGCTTCTCCAAACAGTAGCCTCGGCTCTATGCTTATTCCATCTGCCATTTTCTTACAAGAAATGTTGTCAAATCTAATTGAGGATGTATTTTATGATGGCGATAGTATTTGTTGGATTGTAGGACATGCTGGAACTGTATTAGTGACAGTATTTAACAGTATTGTTATACTTTGTTATATTTACATGTATATTCCACTACAAGGTCAAAGGTCGGGAATCCTTTGCAGCGCTCAGCTGGTAAAATGTCTTTCCCCATATACCCATCACATTTTTTCTCATAAGAATGTGAAATCGGCCAGCCCCTCACCTACAGAAGCCTCACTGAAAAAGTACATCTCATTAAAACTGAGTTTTAACCTTCTTGGATCTTCTAAATGGTGCATATTGATAAATTTGATGTACTCAGTTTATTACATCCATGGAGCTTCTCTGTGCCCTTCCTCTGTTACTCCTGCCTGGCAGCTCCATCTTCAACTCCCTTGAAGGGGGGGTGGAGTGGGTGCTTCTAATGACCTTTAACAATGACCTTTAACAAAAATTAAAGTAGATAAATAGCTGAAAGAAATCCCACTTTTAAATCCATATGTTTTCTTTAAAAAAAATAAAATAAAAAGAGCTTTGTGTGGCCTTCAGAAAAAATTGTTGTTTGTACCTATGAGACTGGCAAGAATTTAAAAGAATCCCTTAATTATTTTAGGTGAAATAAGTATAGTCCTAAAAAAAGTAATGCCAATTTATCGAAACCTAGTGCACCAAATTATCCCAAGAACAAACTGTTTGATGCAAGAACCCTAAAGTGCCATTATAGGAACTGCAGGTCAGGTGTTAGGGTTAGAGTGCATGCATCTAGAATCAACAAGAGATTGCACATTTGACCTACATTGCAAAACCGTTGCAGCTGTTTAGAGCAAAACAGTAGTTTGCAATGACCTTACAGGTCGTTTGGAATATTGTGCTCTGGAGACACAAATCAAAGTTAGAGTTGTTCAGCAGCACTAACAGCAGACCAACCAAAGACAGTTTTGCATATACTGATGGAAACTTTATCTGGTTGTGGTTGCTTGAATTCCTGGGGGACTAAACGGCTCTCTGCCATTGCCACTCAGCTTTGAATTCATTCTGCATTCTGCTTAACATGAGGCCATCTGTGCCAAAACTGAGTGGACTTTTAAGAGAGCGATGGCCCATTATACCAATGAATGACTTAAAAAGGAATCACTCAAAAATAAGGAGTGAAGTGGAAAGTTAAGTCAAATGCAAGATTGAAATGACATGTTCTTGCATTTTATGCAAAGACTATGTCACAGATTGGTGGGCAGTTATCCAAAACACATACAAGGGGATATGGCGGAGCTCCGCAGAAGAAAATTACACCTATACATTTTTTAAATTAACACATAGATTTGAAGAAGCTAACTTCCCCTGTGTTCAAGTATAAAATGTTTATCTGTAGGGAAAGTGTCAGACAAATTGCATTGGGTGTACATATTTTTTCCCATGACTGTTATCACCCTCATGTAGAAGCTAAATGACTTTTTCCTGCTAACCAATGGGTTGCTAACTGTTTACTAATTAGATGCTAGTGAAGTTAATGACAAATTATATTAACCAGTGCTACGTATTACCAGCACTGACTGGATGGAATATGCATACTGTTTAAACCTCAAAATACATTCTCGTAAAATAACCAAGCTGTGGGAGAAAATATATACATTTTAAAGCCATTACTTAAGATGGCTTGTTACCTCAGTCTTTTAGGGTCTTTCACAAATGTGCTTAGAGTGGCAAAAACTTTGGTCTGTTACTGCAACTGTCAGACCAAAGAGAGAATGTGAACAAGGGAGGAAGTGGGACTGGAGACATTACTGCACTGCTGCTGCACTGAAGTGGGAGGGTGTAAAAGGAGAGGTCAAAATGCATTTCTCTGGGTCTTCCACTCACTGAATGTCGCCTTCAACCGTGACACTTCAAAAACGATTTATTGACTACACTGGAAAGAGTGACATAACCTCAGAGTATCCTTTGGGTGCGTGCAGTTAAAGTGCACGTTGGAAGCTCTCAAAGGTGCTTTGGTGATACATCTCAAGACTTCTGTCTCTGACTGCTGGTAAGTTTGCTCCACTTGAACCAACCAGAAGTAAGCCCACCCATTCTGAAACTTCTTCACACTTGTCTATCTCTCTGGTCTCTCTGTCTTTACCGTCCTTCTGAAGTAGCAGCAGTTACTTCAGTGAGAGCGCCTCACTGAACTCTTTTCCATTTACAGAAAAAGCCCAGAAAGTATGGAGAAGATTAAATATCCCTCTGTGTGTGTGGTGGACACCCATGCTACGCGGCCTCCAGTGCCCCCCAGGCTGATCCAGGTGCGAAGAAAGACCGGGGTGGCTCAGATTCTGCTCTACATGCTGGTGAGCGTGGCACTGTGCGGCATGGTCATAGAAGCATGCTTCATCTATGGACTCTACCAGACTCAACATGTAAGTATCACCATTTCAGTACCTTTTGCAGTGTCATCCTATGATTTATTATTATCTCATTGTCTCAGTACATCTTTTTTTCCATTAAATATCTGTTTCAACGCCTCTGAATCTCGCTTTCATTGTAAGAGTTTATTCGCATTTTACCACAGTGTTCTCACTTCCAGTTTTCTTTTCTTACTTTTTCACAGTATTCTCCTACATATTTTCTGTCAGTCATTTTAATAACACTTTCACTCAATCAGAAGTATTCGTAATCAGAAATGTGTTTGGTTAAAGGTCACAGCAGGTTTCTATAGGTCGTCTATAGGTCCTGAGTTTTTGTCTTATATCATGGATGTTTTTTATAATTAAACATGTAGATGCATAAATAGGTATAAAAATGTAGCTTACTTTAAGCTGTATGTGAGAAAGTTATTAAAAATGTAAATTTCCACAATGTGGGCTCGTTAATAAGACACGCACAGCAAAGTGTAAAAAGTGTGTGTTCTGCTGTCTTTTAGTAAAGTCAGTGCCATAAAATAACAGTGTGACCTAAAGAAGATCCTATTGAGGCGATTCTTTATGCAATATGTGTGTCTGGGTATCTGGAAGGGTTTGTGATGCAAACACAGGGGCTCTTGTGATAGAAATTCCACTGAGATTAATTTGTTTTCAGTAAAAACTGCTGATCGTGAATTTATTTCACTATTATGGGGAAGAGGGCCAAACACAGATGGAGAAATACTCGAAAGTCCAGCTCATTTACGGACAACTTCAATGACGTGCATGTGGGGAAGGGGCAGACATACTTTCTGGGGTGGTGGATGCTCAGAGTCAGTTTCCTGTACAGCGCTGATGCACTGTGTTCGGGTAGCTGTCACACATTATAGAACAGAAAAACAGCAGTGGCGTTTTTAAGTGTGTGCACAGTGTACAAACAAGGGATGATGGAGAAAAGGAAGTGGTCTACTTCCTGTATCATGATAGCGATCTACTTTCTTCTGTCCTACCATGCTCTGCAGAAAAAACAATGCCTGCTACAATTACATTTCACTGTTGTTAAACTTCTATTTTCACAACTTTGTTATCCACAAGTAGCGATTGCATCTACGCATCTACATGTGCACGCTCAAAAATGCAAATGCACATTAAAAAAAGATTAACCCTCTTTTGTTTTTGTTGCAGACCACCTCAGCATCAACCTCTAAGCTCACCGCAGGTGAGTCTCAGCACTTTATAGACAGATAATGAGCACCTTCCGTTTACTTATTCCACTCTAGATGAATAATGTTTCGTTCTCTCACAGGTGGCGATGTTACAACTCCCACTAAACAACCCAGTTATGGTATTCCTCCCTCCAAACCAGTTGCACATCTGACAGGTAAAAACAGTATTTCCCTAACTCCCAGAAACATAATGTTTCATTTATTACCAGGATACATAATCAAGTACATATTGCTCTTCACAGTGTGATGTTTCCACTTTATTTTAAACGAATGATTACATTTGTCCTTATATTTTTCAGATGGACAAGATGTAACTCATGAAAAAAGGAAAATGGCGTGGAGTAAGAATGCAGACCCTGTCCTCTATGAAATGACCTATGAAGACAAAGAACTTAAAATTCAGAAAGAGGGTTATTACTATGTCTATTCCAAGGTTTTCTTCTCAGACCACGGGATATTTCGCCATTCTATTAGCATGCATACTGACAGGTATAACGGGAATATCACCCTCCTGCAGTCCAGGAAATATTCTTCACATTCAAAAGAAACACAATCCAACAGTTACCTGGGTGGAGTGTTTCACCTTTATAAGGATGATGGTATTTTTGTGGAAGTCAGTAACACTGCAAAAATTGTACGCCACAGACCCTCGGAGAATGTCTTTGGTGCCTATATGATATAAAGGCCACATAAAGGCTCTAAATGACAGTAAATTAAAACCTGTAAGTCCTCTCGGGGGGGTTTGATTCTCTTTGACATGAAAAAGCAGGTCCATAACCGCAAAGAAGGCGAGTGTGAAATCCTCTTTGTGCCTTTGCACGTTGCAAAGGGCAGCGCTGTGCTGCCAGTTTTGTTTCTGCAGATGTAACTCTCGATTTTGTTTTATAAGTGTAACAAACAGTTCGATATCAGGGAAATTTGATATGCTTATATGCTTGTGTATTTGCTTTAAAATAAAACTTTGATTGTTAAAATATGATTTCTAACATATATATATATATATATATATATATATGTGATATATATATCACAGATGGAACTTCAGATTGTTGCTGAGTGTTCATACTAATATCAAAAATAAGACTGGACTGTAACCTTTCTTTTTCCTACTTGCTGTAACACATACTGCACACTATTTATGAATTCATTTTTTTATTATTAAAGAAAAAAGCTAATTTTCTGTACTTATATACATTAAGTCATACAGTGCAATGAAATAAACAGATAATAATTTAAAAGCCCTGTTTGGTTTGGGTTTTTTTTGTTGGTCATGCACAGTAAGTGAAGCGTATTCACTTCCTGCTGTGAAAGGTGAGACCGTGATAAAGGCTCAGTGGTCTCTGTATTAAAAATGTGTCGCCCACTCAGTCCAACCACACGGCAGTTACTGGAGGAACATTTTTTTTTAATACCACAATGGCCCAAAAAGCAAAGTGTCCTTGTGTCAACTGCTTCTCACCTAAATGTATTCTTGCAGCAACATTATTTAAGGTTTAAAGGTTTAAAGTGTATGTGAAAAAAAATGTCGTCGTCTTCAGTGTTGGAAGGTTGATTACACATCCAGGTCCCTGTGGTTTACTTTTCTATTTACTTTAATTCAGTAGATTGCATAGTTTCTTTTCAAGTCATGTCTCGGCACAACGTGCAACCATGACAAGGTCTGTGCGAACGAGAAGCTCTTTGAAGCTTTTTTTTTTCTTTCCCTTTTTTGTATGTCCCATGCAGTCACTGTTATACTTTCCCTTCGTCTATGTCTGTTCGAAGAAGACACCCACAGAGTTGTATATTTGTAAACTGAAAAGGAAGTGGTAGTGGGGGCTGCCGGGGGGAGGGGGGTGATAGCAGCAGATTGCCTGACTCACTTTCCAACCCCAGACCCAGAGAGAAATGGCTGGTGAAAATGAAGCAACATGTGTGTGTGTGTGTGTGTGTGTGAATGTGTATGTGTATGTGCATGTATGTGTTTATATGGGTGGGTGTGTAGGCTGAGTGATTTCTCTAATTAATTTTCCCTCAGCCAAGTATGGATTACTCAGATTGGGAAAACACACTTCAGAGATGAAAGTGTAACTCCAGTCCAGAGTTTAGTTATCCATGAGCTGAATGAGTGGCTACCTCGCAGATGTTTTCTGAAGTCTTCTGGTCTTTTAAGAACACATGTGTGAGTCATGATCTTCCAGCGCTGGCTGACCTGTGAAGTGTGAGAGACGACAGGAGCAAAGCAGCGCGAGCTGTATCAGCTGTGTGGTTTCGAGGCCAAACATGACTTGTATAGAGAATTTGTGTGGGCTGAGAGTACTCTATCACCGGTTATGATATGAACCAAAATCTTTACACTTCTGTATATGAAATCAACATTTTCCATTTATAAAGCAGGTCTGTGTGAGATATTAATCTCTTGAGCACTGCTAATTTTTACAAACAACTTTTGAAATAAGGCAAAAATGGCCTCTTAAATAGAACTTTTTTTGGGCTAAAATCACACAACATAGTTTATGGAGAGTACATTTTTTATGCAAAGCAAAACTGAAAGAGGAGCATAGCAAACAGTCCGCAGCTAAATGCTGTCCCCTTGTGTTGGCACAAATAACAGTTTGGGCCTCTGTGGGGGCTTTCCCCCCCTCTTCAGAGCAACTCTAAAACTTTGAGTGGGGTGAACTGTAACTCATCCATCTGTACACTGGAATTAGGGATCAGTTTTTGTGCTCTTGGTGCATTTTTAATCTATTATCTGACTAATATTGTGGCTTTCTGTGAGATACAGGCCACCCCACAAGTCTACACTTGAGTAAAAGTCTAGTATTTTATTAGTGCATTACTAATTAACCGATATTAATTTTAGTTAATATTGAATTAGTACTTCATCCATATCAGGTGGCTTCTGGCTTCAAAAAAGAGGTGAGCAAAACAATTACATTTTAGTTATATAGTGCCAAATCATAACAACAGTCACTTTGAGGTGCTTTATATTATGAGGTAAAGACCCTACAAAAACAA
Organism: Etia nguti; assembly: GCA_015106755.1. Classification (NCBI taxonomy): domain Eukaryota; kingdom Metazoa; phylum Chordata; class Actinopteri; order Cichliformes; family Cichlidae; genus Etia; species Etia nguti. The sequence goes on along the minus strand of VUQG01019197.1, from coordinate 11,823 downwards.
AGAGAAAACACCAGCACTTCACTAATGCAGGTGTCTGTACAGTGATGAGTTCTGAAGCCTGACTAAAACTCTTCAAATAAACCAACAATAAAAGGACCAGCTATGAGCACCTGGCAACAGTGAGAATGACAAACTCCCTTTTAACAGGAAGAAACCTCTGGCAGAATCAGGCTCAGGGAGGGTCAGGGATTGGAGTTTGGGGCAGGGAGACAGGACAAAAGACACACTATGGAAGAGAGCCCGAGCTAAGCATGAGAATGATCCAGGAACCTAGGCCTATTGCAACATAGTTAAGGACGAACTCAGGATCACCTGATCCAGCCCTAACTATAGGTTTTATCAAAAAGGAAAGTTTTAACCTTAGTCTTAAAATGTCGCCATAATCCAAAGTGGGAGTTGGTTTCACAGAAGAGAGGCCTGAAAGCTGAAAGCTCTTCCTCCCATTCCTCTTTTAAATATCCTAGCAACCACAAGTTAGCCAACAGTCTGAGATCAAAGTGCTCTATTTGGCTGATATGGTACTATGAGGTCTTTAAGGTAAGACAGGGCCTGATTATTCCAGACCTTGTATATGAGGAGAAGGAATGAAGACAAGCCAATAATGGAGAAACATGCGCTCTCTTTCTAGTCCCTGCCAGTACTTTCACTGCAGCATTTTGGATCAACTGAAGGCTTTCCAGGGAGTTTTTAGGACAGCCCCATCCTAACGAATTACAGTAGTCCAGCCAAGAAGTAATAAAGGCATGAACTAATTTTTTAACATCATTCTGAAATTAGATGTTTCTAATTTTAGAGATATTGCACAAATGCAAGAAAGTAGTCCTACATATTAGCTCAATATACACACTGAAGGATGTAAAATGACTCTAAGATTTCTTCCAGTTTTACTGGAGGTCAAGGTAATGCCATTCTAAGTATCCGGTTAGACACCAATAACCTAAATTTAGAAGCAGGAAATTAGAGGTCATCCAGGTCATTCTTGCAATTAACTAGTTGGTGTGTGTTATCTGGCTTCACTGATAGATAAAGTTGGGTGTCATCTGGATAGAAGTGAAAATGTGCCCTATGCTTTTTAATGATATGGGCTAAAGGAAGCATGTATAAGGTTAGCAGAACTGATTCTAGCACGGAACCCTGTGGAACTCCATAATTAACCTTAGTGTGTGAAGTGTGTGTGAAGAGGACTCTCCTTTTACATAAACAAATTGGAGTCCATTAGATAGATATGATTCATTCATAACCTTCACTTATGCTGTTTCTGTACAGTGATGAGTTCTGAAAGCTCATTAAACTCTTCAAATAAACCATTCCTCTGGAGATGATCAATTAAACATTTTACAACTATTCTTTCAAGACTTTGTGAGATAAAAGAAAGGTTGAAGATTGGCCTATAATTAGTTAATTGGTCAAATGATGTTTTTTTTTGTTTTTTTTTTATTAATGGTTTAATTATTGCCACCTTGAGGTGTATAACCCAATAATAGAGATACTGATCATATTTAAGACTGAAGCATTAATTAATAGTTGGACTTCTTTGAGCAGTCTTGTAGAAATGGGGTACATGTTAATGGTTTGGAGGAAGTTAAGTAAAAAATATCAGTTGGGGACAAAGAGTCTCAAAACTCCTAATGTTGCTTCAAGATGTTGAGTTCAAATCAGTGGGTGACATCCATCTCTTTTATACTGTATATGGTTTTAATGAAAGGGGAGACACTAACTGCGATACCTCTAGTGGCCACTTAAGATATTGGAGGTGGTGCTGAGACTTCAGCCCCCAGTGGCTACCATGTTAAAATACCCAACTTTGCAGCTGTAAAAACCATTTTTACAGCTTGGTAAAAAAAAATGGTCTAGGGCTGTGTGGATAGTGTATTCATTCATAACAGCTTTATGGTGGATACAGGAGCTGCTCAGCCACTGGACACAGACAGCTGTAACCGACCTGTGTGTGTGGGTTAGGCTTCACCTCTGCTAACTGAGTCACTTAACCTTTCCACTGTGTTTGTGCTATTGTTGTCTTTAGCAGAATTTTAATTGGATTACCTGTTAAATAATAATGTCTGTTGTGAGGCGATAACCATCCAAGAGATCTGTACTTGAGTTTTGACAAGAAAAATTCTTGTATTTTTTAGTCTTTTGCTAAATATCAGAAATTTGTGTCTGTGCATAGCACTCTTATAGCATAGTAGTGTATATATCCAAAACTGGGTAACCCACACAAAATACTCTACATGGCTATTTAACACTACAGGCTGGAGGAAAAATATGTGAGGTGAAAAATATTTGAACTTTTAAAGATTTGACATCAGTATCATTTTGATTCAAGATAAAACAAAAAACCGCCGTGACTGGATTTACACGCTTACTCATTTCAGACATTTTCTATTCTGACAAATCTTTTATTGTAAGAGGTGACATATTGATAAGGATTACCAGAAGAAACTGGAAGGTTGTTATTCAAAAACCACATGCTGTAAACATGTTTATAGTGTCTAAGCTCTCTCCATGATGTCTGGGCAAAAATGATGTCTAAAGGTTATAAACTTTCTCTGTGTGGATACACCATTTATTATCTTGACATTGGGCAGTGGAAAGCAGTAGGAAGGGAGCAACCAAACCAACCCATGCAAATGCATCTAAGGCCTCTAATAAAAGAGACAGAGTGGGTGGTAGTTTGCTATGTCTGCTATCAATTTTTACATCCTGGACCTCTTCGCTGCAATCGAAAGCTGTGGTAGCAAAAACTAATTGACAGAGCACTGAGAGATATGGGACTCATTTGTGGCTGAGGTTTGGAAAACAAAAGTTTTCAAATGAAAGCTGGAAAATGTGCCTCTTGACTGTGATGACTAATGTTCCAGTGACCTTTTTTGCTGCTTTACTGTATCTCTGTCGCTGCGATTTAGGTCACTGGATGTGACTTTGAATGCTTTGTATGAGAAGCATTTTTTCTGTTTGTTTTGTCAAGAGTCAAGAGGACATATTCTTCGACAGCACATAGACAGGGAGGGTCCCGCTGTATCTTTCTATTAGACATTATGAGGTAATCCATTGTTAACTCATGACCTCTCACTTTCATATCTAGGGTCTCAAAAATGACTCAAAACCAAAAGCCCTTATTCACTGTTATCGTGTCCTTTGATTCATATTGAGTTTGTTTTTGTTTTACAGTCACATCAAATACAATAAAGACAGTAAACGTTTTAACTAAGACGTTCTCTTATTTTTTCATAACAATGGTTAAAGTCAAATTTAAACACACATTTAACAGTTCCCAGAGAAATCTTTTCAAATGCATAAGCAGCTTCCTCTTTCACTAAAACTTCAAAAATGACAAAAAGTGACAAAACCAAGTATTTCTTTCAAATCTCTTAACACATGAAACTTACCACAATAACCACCGCAACTTGTGTTTTCATGTGTCATAATGTATAGTACATGTAGTCAGGGATGTCTGGAGCTTATCAAGTCATTTCACACTTAACTTTAGACTAAAGAAATGAAATACCAAGGTATGTCATTGGTCAAGTAAATCAAAACTACACCTTTGTTCTTTTTCTGATTTCCAAAATATGAACTACATTCTTTCAGCAAACAAAGTAAATTCTCTACATATATTCCAGTGACTCACTATCAATATGTGACTGGTACACCCTGTGAAACATTATCACTGAGAAAAAAAAAAAAATTCATAGATTATTAGCTGACCTGCCATGGTTTTTTTGTTACATCCATTATGCGTCTAAATCATATGCTGCACATGTTTTTTGCGAGAAATAAATAATTAAACTTAAATACAGAATTCATACAATGTTAACAAAACAAAACAAGAAATGAATCAGAGATTAGAAAGTATAATCTGTGCAAACATAAAAAGCAATTTCCTGCTGATAAATGTGACACCTCAGCACAATACATTCTTGAAATCAACTACTAGATATTTTAAACATACAAAGCTCTAACAAAGAAATATAGTTTCAACAAGTGAGATCTGTCAATTCTGAAAAACCTGCTTCAAAGTTTCTGTTTAAAACAGCTATTTGAGAACAATGAAAACAATCCAGCTTTGGTTTTCTAATCCATTAAATACATAATACATTAAATACATTGCGCTGTTTTCAAGTGTGATTTTGTAGTGATGATACAACCTGAGACCAATACCCGGTCTGCTATATCTACTTTACAAAATTGAACATCATTGGATCGTTATGAATCCTGTTTTAGGGTAGCTCTTTCTTTTTTTGCAGACCGGAATGTAAAAAGAGACGAGGTTTTCATCCAACCTCTTATTGAATTCAGCTTTTTTTATGCATCTTTTACAAAAATTGTTAGGTAAATTGCTGATCTCACGATCAACAGGCCAAATTCAAAGTGTGATCCATCCAAAGTGAACAAGTACACCCAACAAGAGTCAGACTAGGTTTGCTTCAGTGTGGGTTCCAAAGCTGGAAAGGTGTCGTGCACTATGCCGAGGATTTAGATTAATGAACTTACATCTAAAGCAGTGGCATGAAGATGATATCCAGGTGAGTTTTATGGTTATCTTCATCAATACATTCAAGTAATGACTTACTAATGTTGACTTTCAGTATCTGTCCAGCACTGCACACCACTACCTTGTTAAGAATACCTGTGGTGTTTGTTTCTTTGTGAATCAAGCCCTCCAGGACAGTTTGGTCTTTTTGGTCCTTCCTTTCATGCACCAGGCTCACAGTGGATTTATCTGTTATGTGACAGCCTGAATTCATTGTAACCTGAAGACTTAGGAAATAGTATCCATCCACGTTCGTGCTCAGGCCGTTGTTGACTTCTGAAATCAGGGTTTTATCTGGACGACTTGCATCCCACGTTATTTTACTTCCATCTGTGGAGGACACAGAATAGACTGCTCTAGGCTCTAAATCTGTTTTTCTAGAAATGTATTCTCTATATCCAGTTTTTAAATTGACATTTTTTCCTGACGTAAAGTACATTTGACTGTATTCATTTATTTACTGACTGTATGTATTTCATGGGATTTTTATGTTTCTTCTGACAAAGAAATTATAAACACAGCAATATTTGAATGGGGATATGATACATTTTAAGTGCAGATAATAAATTAAAAAAAGAAGAACATTACCTCTCTTAAACTTAAAGCTGAGCATTTTTCCTTTACTTAAGACAGGGCTAGAGGGGGCGATGGTTGTCTGTTGAAAGAAGAAGAAGGGATTTATCACTCTCAAAATAGTAACAGTAAATGTGGTGCCAACATGACTTCCAGGGACACACACTCAGGCCCAGAGAAGCTGCAGTTTATTCAATGTGAGACAACAGCAGCTCTGTGTCTCACAGTATAGACTGTGTACTAACTTCAGAAGGAAAATGAAGAGACAACAGTTGAGTTTAGTGGCATTTCCCCGAATGTGGCAATGACGTCACTGAGCTTCCTCCAAGAGGGGAGGAGAGTGGTTAGACATACGTAACTCATAAGAAATGGAATTAATCTGATATGCATTGTGCAGCATCTATCTCGTTTAATACACGTGTGTAAGAATAGTAAATACATGTAACATCAGCAGGACTTTTTTTGTGGCAAGAAATAAAGGAAAATGAATACAGGGTGAAGGAATACTTAACACAAAAGTCAAGAGAGAAGCAGAAACTCTGAATAAATCTTAGAAACTATGGATAGCTTACCCATCTCTTTTCCGTGGAGGAAATTTTGGATGATTCTACAGCACTACTGTCCTAAGATTGGAAAAGGAAACAACAGTGCTTATACTAATTGGCGTAAGAGCAGAAACATGCTGCTGACTGAAACTCACACAAATTTAGGTGCAATAGGGCTATTGTCAGTTTTAACATAGTTCTACAAAAGCACTAGTTGTCATCCATTTTCTTTTAGGCACTCATTTGTCAATAAGATGCATTCTTCACTGTTTAAACATTTAAATATGTTTATTTTCTATAAAACTACAAATGACTTATATTTTCTCCCAGTAATCAACTTGTGTTTTGAATGAAGTAAGGCATCCCTGGTGCTGTATTATTGTACCTTATTTTATTCTATCGGAAACCAACTTAACTCAAAAAACTTGAACCTGAACATTATGAGAAAGCTGTCACTGTTTGGGTGTTATGACAGGGGTCTGTAACCAAATGTAGACCACAGGGATAGGTGTCTTTCTCGCCAGCTTTGCTACTACCAAAACCACAAATAAGAACATATGTACAGCACAGGTGTTATTTTTTTTTTTGACATTCATGTAATTTATTCAAAAAATGATCAGGCTATACTAACGTTGTTGTTTTTTTTTTTAAAGTTACCTTTTTTGTCTAATCACTAATGACTATAATTAAAGTAGTCTAACAAGTTCAACAAATTCAACCCAAGGCTATTCAAAGAGTTCTCACCAAGCCTTTATGTCCTGCTGTGAAGAATAGGATGACGACCACAATCTGGATTATGGAAATTACGGTGGTCCACAACAGGAGGATATGGATCAGGAAATTCTGGGTAGGCTGCGGCATCGTCAATCCAACAGCAGTGTTCGGAGCGCTCTGAGCCCGGGGAACGCAGGAAGACAGATGTTAAGAAATGACGACTGTACAAGTCCTGAGTTTCCTCTGCTGTGCACTGATGTGTGTTAGTTCGCTTCCTGAGCTCAGTGTGTACATGTGATGATGTTTTAATGTCTAACGGTGTTCTGCTGTGCCCTAAGTATCTAAAGAACAAAGAGTAATCCAAATGGTACTTTCCCCTGTATGCTACTGAAGGCAGACACAGCAGGGCCAGATTATATCTGCATACAGGGACTGGCCCTTTTCTCCTACTCACCACAAGTTACACAGACAGGAGGAACAAGACTGACAGCTGGGAGAGAAGGAAGGAGTGAAACTTTGACACTAATGTATGTTGAAATGTATTCTTCACTTCCTTATTTAATAAGAGACTGTTAAAGTGAAAATTTTAGGATATTTTCGTGTATATTACAACACTGAAAATCATTACTTTGCTGATTTTTTCTTTGTGTATTTTTCCACTAATATTAAAATGCAAGGGAAAAGATGTGTAACAACATGACAATATGCCTCTGTACAGTTTATCCTTAAAAATATTTGGTTGGAACTGATACAAGCATCATAACCAAAGATAAAAATAGTAAACTTCATATAAAAAAAAGAACTGTTGCAACATAATTCAACCACATATTGTTGACTGAATAGTTCAGCTAGCTCATTACTGTATCAAGTCAAGTCAGCCCGTACTTCAAGCTCTTATCAACACCTTATCATAAGTTTGATCTCATAACAGAATGTCACCGCAAAATTTAGCAGTGGAACTCTAAAAATGTTGTGATGAGCTGTTTACTATTTGCGCTTCTTAAAAATTCCCACCTGCAACTAAATTCTGCTTGTGGTCAGTAAATGTGGTTTCACTTTCTCCGTTTGTACTTTGACAGGGGAAAGTTTCATGGCAGCAAAACAGGATGGGCTTTGGTTCAGGTATGCGTCATCAAACTCAATCACTCAGAAAAAGTGATGCCTGCGGTGTCATACATGACTGGGAATGGTCAAGTAACACACTTGTAAACAACATGCCCAGACTTGTTACATGGCTACATTTTAGAAATTATGAGGAGCAAAAAAGGAACAATAGACTGTTTTTTTTCTTTTGATAAGATGGGAAAAGCCGATGAGCAATTGTGTTTTTTCAGGAGTCAGCAGTATCGAGTCATGTGCAAGTTTAAAGGACAGTGAGAAACCCCTACTGTCTCTCAGTGTGTGATGAACACGATAACACGAAAGCAATGATTCTTTCTGCAACACGTCTAGCTTACTTCTGCATTTTTGATGATTCACTATTTGCCAAACATAAGCCAAAACAAAGTGCACAACTCATGATAAATCACAGTACAATTTCTGGGGCACGTACAACCCCATAGGTTACAAATGTTTCAAATTGACCATTGGTCCAATTTTTAGACACAGATGGACGGAAGCGCGGAAAGTAATGACACTAATATGCAACTTCAAAACAACATTGTAGAAACAGTCATGGAAAACTATTTGCTAAAAGCTATGACATAATGCACATCCTAAAATCATCAGAGAAGAATAGTATAGCAGATGTAATAGTATAGCACACCTCTTATAGGGTGATGATATATTTATATCAATCGTGTTAGGCTGGACACTTCCTCTGATGTTTTAACTACTAAGACCCAGCGATTCATTTTTGTCCTCTGTGGATGACATCAAGCACAATTTATGCAATCTATATGAGCTCTACTGCGCTGTCAAGAGGACATTCTGATCTTATCAATGCCATTATTGTGGGGGCTGGGCTAACAGAGCACATGGATTTTCTTGTGCAAGAATTGCAGCTTCCACATTTTATGGCCACAGAGGAGGCAACGTGATCTTTTTTTTGTTTCTTCTATTTGAGCATCTTTGATTTAGTGGGATTTTAGAAATGTATAGCAATTTTATCCCTTCCAGAACAAAAGTTTTATCCAGTGCCCTTTGTAGTGGACAGCAGGTCTTACTGCCTCACATTCTGAACCTATTTCAATATTTCAGGAAACACAGGGCAGGATGAGGAGAAAAGGATTTTACTCAGAACTGTGGAAGGAGAGTCAGACTTACAGCCGTCAGGAGATGAGGTGGAGCAAGGCCAGCTATTAGAGCAGGAAGGTGAAAGCTCAGTGGAGGACATACCAGCTTTTTAGGAGTCTGAGCCATGGCAAAATGATGGCACTCCAGAAGTATTGTGCAAGCAAGGGCTTTGAAGTTGTATGATGTGGTTTCTCAACTGCCACATTGGATTTTAAATTTTTAGGCATTCTGATTTCTAGAAAACACACACACGCACTAAAAGTTTCACTTCTATAATGAATTACTTTTATGAAAAAAAACCCATTAAAGTCTGTGTCCTATCTTTATCAGTTGAATCTAGTTTAAACAAAACATGAAAGGCAAAAACATTCTTCAGCATATCTGTATTCACGGCATGACTCAGATAACACAGGATTTGAATTTACTGGTTCCTGTTTGCAGCCAATAGAAACTAAAAAGACAGATTCTTCGAGATTAGGCAGTCCATCAAAATAGCTAATGATCCTGGTGTTTCTGATAATGGACATCTGGAAGGAAAGAGCTCTCTTTTAACTGAATACAGCAAGACAACTTGAATCTGCTGAGCCCACAACTTCATACCCCTAGCTTACACATATTAGACTTTGTGTCATTATTTTGCTGTCAAAAGCTTGCATGTCCTTCTCTGAACTTTCACCTTCTTGCTGTAAGATCAGAGCCCACTCCGCCTGCATCTCCTGCAAGCACAAGGTATGAAACTGAATAAGTGAGACTCTTCTTCCAGTTCCAACATTTGCTGTAACTTGTGAATGTCAAATCTAAATATCATAACATTTTTTCTTCTGGGTCTCAGGAGGATTTATGATGACTTACAGCCATCTAGTGGCCATAAATCAATAATGCACAAAACTGAGAACATCCCAAAATAGGAAACATAGTTAAAAGTAAACTACTAACAAAAAATCGCACATTGTTTCATTAGTAGTTATTATTATTGCCCTACAGTAAATGCAAAGCTTTTATACTGTGTTCCAAACATCTGAAGCTGGGGTTTCACTATTTTTATTGTATCACTGCAGAATGTCCCACAGACAATACACAATTCAACATAGAGAAGCAGTTTCTTTTTGCTTTCTTTCTATTTTCTCAAGTCTTTCGTTTCTCTCCGAATACTCCATTTCTTCCCAGAGTTCAAAAATATGTTGTGGTTGAAAGACTGTGGTTGTGGTTGAAAGATTGGCTGTGGGGTATTGTATTGAATTCTTTGTATTTTACTTCCAAGGATCCAGATTTTCTTCTAATTTGTTTTTTTGTTTGTTTTTTTTCTTTCTTTTTCTTCTAATTTGTAGAAGGTTAGTCATGGGTAATATTTCTGCAGGCTTTTAGGGTTAATTTCATTTATTTTCAGTCCAGTCCTTCTATCTGACAGGATTTTAAATCGAATCATACTTTTCTTTAATTGAATCTCTGACACAGACAATTGATAACACAGTTTGATAGGCATAACATGTGTTTTTACACTAACAAGGTCATTCCCAAACAGCTATTATGCAAAAACATGGAATATTTTGCCATGGTGTGCAGTAAATGGTAAATGGACTGGTTGCTCACATTCATACACCAATGAACGCATCAAAGAGCAACTTTGGCTACAGTTTAGCCTGCAGACTGCCAAAGATCAGACCACCAACCTTCCAGTCAGGAAGCTCTACATCCTGAGTAACAGTCACCCTGCTACCTTAAAACATCTGAGGAAAGTGGCAGGCCCAAAAAACTATCTAAAGCAGATGAACAATATTTGAAAGTCGTGTTCTTAAAGAAGTGACAAAAAGTGAAATAGGAAGAAAAGGCTGAGGTATGCCAAAATACACAAAAACTGGACTGAAAATCAGCAGCAACAGGGCTTATGGAGTGATGAACCCAAATTTATCATTTGTGGTGCAAGTCGTCATTATTGTGTACGGGGGAGGTCAGGAGAGAGATTTAGTAGTGTGTCTGCAGCCATCTGCAAAACACGGTGGAGGCTCTGTCATGATTTAGGTCTACATTTCATTCAGTGCTGTCAGGGATCTTCTCGAAACTGATGGAATTACAACCGCAGAAAAGTACCATCACATTTTTAATCCAGAAAATAAAAACCATCTGGAAAGTCTCAGATCAGCAACAACTTCATTTTTCCAGCATGATCCCAAACACACTGCCAGTGCAGTAAAAGCACTCATGGATAGAAAAATACACAATGAAACAGTATGAGTCACAGTTTGGCCTCCCCAGAGCCCGGACCTCAACATTATTGAAGCAGCATGGGATCACGTTGACAGAAAATGGATTCAAAGGCAGCCAACACCCAAAGAAGAGCTTTGAATGTCCTTCGTGTAGCCTGGGAAGGTTTTTCATTTCCACTTAAAGAAATTACAAGAAAGAGTTCAGACTATGTTGAAGAATAAAGGTGATCATACATAATGTTGATTTTCAAGCTCATTAGAACTGTACAAACTCTGTTTTTGCCTAATATATTGTATTTCCTTGGATGTTTTCACATTTCAGTAAATCACTAAATAAAGAAATTAGTGGTGACTCAAGAAGGTGATAAAGTACTGTAGGTGTGAATGTGAGCATGGACTAATTACAACTTGGATAGGCTGCAGCTGTGAAATGGATAAGCAGCTAAGAAAATGCATGGATGGACTGATACACATTTTTAGTTTACAGAGCCGCTTACAGTGGCTTGCAAAAGTATTCGGCCCCCTTGAACTTTTCCACATTTTGTCACATTACAGCCACAAACATGAATCAATTTTATTGGAATTCCACGTGAAAGACTAATACAAAGTGGTGTACACGTGAGAAGTGGAACGAAAATCATACATGATTCCAAACATTTTTTGCAAATAAATAACTGAAAAGTGGGGTGTGCATAATTATTCAGCCCCCTGAGTCAACACTTTGTAGAACCACCTTTTGCTGCAATTAGAGCTGCCAGTCTTTTAGGGTATGTCTCTACCAGCTTTGCACATCTAGAGACTGAAATCCTTGCACATTCTTCTTTGCAAAACAGCTCCAGCTCAGTCAGATTAGATGGACAGCGTTTGTGAACAGCAGTTTTCAGATCTTGCCACAGATTCTCGATTGGATTTAGATCTGGACTTTGACTGGGCCATTCTAACACATGGATATGTTTTGTTTTAAACCATTCCATTGTTGCCCTGGCTTTATGTTTAGGGTCGTTGTCCTGCTAGAAGG
>VUQG01019196.1:3692-18080 GCA_015106755.1 Etia nguti | reverse complement strand
ATACAGAAATATGAACTATTAGAATTAAAATTATGGTATTGTACAGAATGATTATTTATACAGAATTATACAGTAGTGCAGTTTAGATCAGTGGAATATGTGAATAATGGGGTCGGTGGCAGATAAAAGTCTGACAGCAGTAAGCGAAGCGCTTACAACCTCTACTCATTTGATTTGTGTTTGTTGACTCAACATTTCCCATTATTTTTGTATGCATAAACTGATATTTCACCTCTTACATGCATATACACAATAAATATTTCCCTCTGTTAAAAGGCAAAAGATTTGGAGGTTGAAAGGTGATTTGTGGTGGAGGGTATAATTTCCCAACTCTCACCAGAGACCCAAGTTCACAGATATACATACATCAATAATGTATGTTTTGAAATGTATTATCAATTCAGAATATTTTACCTGGTCCGGTTTAGGCACTAAAAACAATTTGGTCAGAGTGAGGAAAAAGTCAGGATTTGGCTTGAAGTGGCTGCTACTTCAGTGGCGCGTCCCCACTGTGAAAAGCGTGTGCTGCAGACATGAAATAAACTTCCTAATAAAATATATTAGTTCCAGTTTGTGCAGACTCATTTTCACACACATTGCTTTTCGTGACTATTACTATTCTCTCATACACCTCGCACTCACTCTGTAAACAAAGTTGACCTTGAAGACTGTGGTGGATGTAAAACAAAATTTAATTGATTTGTAACACACGATACTTTACCACTACAGAATATAGAGAAAGTTAGGATCTTGGGCTTTTGTTCTCTAGGAATCGACTAAGGAGCGAATGACACACAGCTAAAAGAACAGTTAAACATTTATTTTAAACAAAACCATAAACATCATTTAACAATTCACAACAAGAATTTCCAATAGTCCATATTTGTCAGTCCGTGTACTCAGGTCAGAGTTCAGAGTTCTTTTGAGTCTTTTCAGTTCGGGTGTGTGGAGAGTGTGTCTATAGTGTTAATGTTAGCAGTACTACCCGGGTAGTGTATTGTTTTGAGTTCTCATAAGCTTATTTGTCAAGAAGTAACGCAGCTGTCACTTCTAAGTAGTCTGGAAACGTTCCCGCATCACAGCTGGGGATCCTGAATCCTGGCTCACCGCAGGTGAATTTACTGGTCTCATTCGCACAATTGCAGACTCCAAAAACCCCCCAACCTGCACAGGGCAGTGAACACATTTTGCATTCATATTATAAAACAAAACTTAATCACCACTAGTGACCATATACCTCTCACTCTTCGGATATGACGACTTAATGCAATCAATAATAAACTGAATTAAAGAACCTTAAAACAATTTTCATAGGCAGTTATCACACAAAATTAACTCCCATCTCTTTTGTGAGCAGCAGTCACATTAATCCAGCGCTTACTGAATTGTGATAAAGGAACTTCATCGATGCACGAGATAAGTACAAAACGTGGTCGCAGTACTATCTATCCAAAGACTGCTCACATTTATCATCTCCTTACAGGAAATAAAACTTACTTCCTACCTTTCAGAAAAACATCTCCGATTGGTTTAGAGTATCAACAAGTAAAGAAATAAAATATAATACAGCACTTTAAAAAAAACACATAAGAATTTACATTACACTTAGCTAACGATTAGCTTGCTATGCTAACGCAGTTCGTCAACTCACCGGAAATGAACAGGAATCGTAAAAACAGAGGTACATCGGCATCAACAAAAAAGTGTCCGCATGTCCCAACAAGCGGAAGAGTCAAATCCAACTTTTTAACGAGGATTAAGGAAAAACTCCTGGAAAAAAAAACGAAAACATTTTGACAACAAAGCGGCAGTTCACAACAAAAGTTACCGTAAGGGGCTTTACATTGTAAAATAAGGAACCTGCAATCATATAGAGAAGACCCCAAAAGTCCGACGGTTCCTTGTGAGTGAGAAATTTGCAACGGCAGAAAAGAAGAACTCCCTATCAACAGGAAGACCTCTGTCAGCAAGAGGCTCAGGGAGAGACAGCAGCAGCTGCACTGTTATTCATCAACTCATGTAATTGACTCTTGTTCATTCACGCCACATTGCACTGTGGGAATTAGGCCAATCCTTAGAAATATCCTTTTCATAAAAAAGAGGCACACAATCAAATCCGACAGTGCTGAAAGCTTTTTCTTATCTATCCAGCCAGACTGAAACCAAAGTGTATATCACACAAGGTGTTCCAAATCTCTATTGTGAGCCTTCCATTTGCTTGAGCTTTCATCTGGCTGCTGGAAACTTCAGCACATAAGACTGATTGGGAGCCTTTTGGACTGAGAGCCCTTGTGGAAAAAAAGAAAAAATGAGTGTAACAAAAAGAATGGGAACTGCTCAGAAAGACAGCGAGAGCATAGCGATGGGGTCAGAAAGAGGGAAAATTGCATGAGAAAGTAAGGAAGTAGAAAAATATGGGCTCAAGCTTGTGTGTTTATATAGACCCTTTCCCCATAAGGGCTGACTACTTCAAAGCAAAATGGATCTCCAATGGCGATGTATTAGATATTACATTAAGCGGGGAGCACTTTGTTACCCTGCTGCACAAATTGAATATATTTTGCAAAGTGCAGGAAGCCTCCTTCACTCTAGCTGTGCTTTTCACAACGCAGCCTGCAATTTTGTGAGAATTTTTTTCATGCCCTTCTTTTCTTGTGTGTGTTAACTGCTTACATTTTAGCCTCCTTCTGTCCTTTTTAAAAACTCCTGGGGAGCTTCAGGGAGGAAGTGCTCAAACAGGCGTGATAGTAACTGTGGTGTAATTAGAGGAGTGCCGGTCCATGCTGAGCAATCTAGACAAATTAGCAAAGCTTTGTTGAATTCTCTGTCCTCAAGGGCCCCACAGGAAGTAAACACAAAATATGCTGAACTCACTTATTGCTGAATCACAAACTATCTTGTGACTGACACGTGGGGTTTCCTCTGCTCGCTGAAATAAGACAGCTTTGTGAAAAAAAGAAATAGAGCTTTGACTTGAAGTGAAAGCACAAATATTCAAGGTAGCAGTGATGTAAATGTATGTGTATTTGTCCCAGACTGTTGGAATTCTCTTGGTTTGCTCTGTGAGCCAAAAAATTGCTGGCTGGAATCTATGTCAACATACTTAATGTCCTAAAATCAAGATTCTAGAGCTTGAGATTCATCTAAATTCTTTTAACAGACCACCATATAACATGATAGCAGAGTTAGCCTTGTGGCAGATTCAGACTCCCTGGGGGTGGCATGAGGTCCTAATGTCCTTCAGTGGGGAAACCTGCAGTCAGCTGAGACTGAAGAAGTCACTTGGATGAGTGACGAAACGTTTCTCCCACAAAACGCTACGTCCAGATGAACAGAATCAACTTTTGGAGGTTATGAAGAAATGCTGTTAGTTTTATACCAGATGTAACAGTACGCAAACCTTCCAAAGAGTAAAAGTGAAAATTTCATCTTTTGTCTTGTCAGTCTGCAGTATCAAGATATCAAGATGTTTCTGTAATTCTTTGGTACTCTTGGGGGCTGCGGATGGCCCAGTTCTCTGTACAAGTTTTACATATCAGCAACCAATAAAAAACCCATCTGATTATTTGGAAACTTTTACAAGTCTTAAAATTAAACTGTGAAACATGACATATTACACTGTCATTATTTATTTAACCAATTAACAAATTAAGCCAAAATGCAGCAGCAGTGTGTAGGAAAAAAAAAAGTGCTCACTTACTCCATCCATAGGAATTAAGAAGGTAAGTAGCAGCCAGGTGCTGCTAATCAACTGATTAATTGATCATCAACAAGTGAGCGCCTATAAAAGTTGAGCATTCATGTGTGTTTTAACACAACGCCAAGAAGGAAAGACAACAGCAATGATGTTAGAGAAACAGTTGTTGTGGTTGATTAATTTTGGGAGGGGTTATGAGTATTTCCAAACTGAGGTCAATCATTCTACGTTGAAGCAGATTATTCACAACTGAAGAACATACAAGACAGCTGCCACTCTTCAGATGGCCAGAAAAAATGCTAAATATTCAAGTCCATGACAGTAAAATAAAAAAAAAAAAAACTCTAGTGGCTTGTTTGGAAGGGTTGCCAGGACTAAAATGCAAAAACTATGACAGGATGGCTTAGGATTGGAACAATGGGCCACTACACCCCCATTTTTCTAAATAAGTAAACAAGCTTACCTCCAGAGAAAGTGGTGTAATTGGATAACATGGTGAGAAAGTGAAAGAATTTCACAACTGAAGAAATTGAAATAATTGTTTCCGAGGTGGAAGCAAGAAAAGGCATACGTTTCAAGTGTGTATCCAAAGGTGTGATGATTGTAAAGAAAGACGAGGCTTTGTTGCAATAACAGAGGCAGTCAATGTATCTGAGACACAGACTGTGGCTAAGGTAAAAAAAATAAATAATTGTTTGACATTAAAGCAAATGCAAAAAGAAGACTAAGCTTAGAGACTTGCAGCAATTATTGGGCAATCATTCTTAAGTGGAATATTACCCAGACACGAGGGTCAACATGACATTCCGCAAGGACTTTCAACCATGGGTAAAGTTGACCTCATTTTGTGATTCCTAGGTAGTGTGAATGCTGATTAAGCATTCACAGTGTTGGATTGCTATTTTTATTCTGTATGGTTTTTATGGGTTATCTCCTTTAACACATTCAACTTAGAGCAACCATTCAAGCACTTTTAGATTCTTCTTCTTTTAGACATGTGTGCTTCTATTTTTGTCATTTTTAACTTTTATAATTTTTAAGATATTCAACTTTGTTCAATAAATATTGATAATGTATTTGAGGAGACTCTATAAATTCTCATTCAATGTACTCCTCTTTCAACTCTAACTGCCTCCACATACGTTCACCTACAGACACCATTCAAACTTTAAAACGAAGCCAAGGCATTGAACTATTCAGCTTGTATTTATGTTTTTAATATCTTTTATAGTTTTTCTTCAATTTCAGTTTAAGTTTGATGCATTTTTTCACCCATTTCCAAGTTTTTAATGGGTGTCTATGGGACATAATGTTGGCGATTTCAGTGAGAAGACCAACTGCCACAGTGGCAGAAACCAGAAGGTTCATCTTAAAAATGTATCTTTCAACTGCTGCTGTTTCCACAGCTTTTACTCTACAGTCGTCACTTTACCCTCAAGACAGCAGTAGTCATAGTCATCATGGTCCACTTTCCAACGACGTGTCTCTCAAAGCTAAGAGATGTAAACTTTTTGAACTGTGTGGATGCAAGTGAAGGGAGTACCTTCTAAGCAACCCATAGAGATCCATTGGATTTTCTGTGAGGAGTTTGTCTCAACAGCAGAATAGACTGAACATTTTTTTTTATTCCTGTGACCACATTTTTGACACCAGGAACATTAAAACACACTGTTGTGTAGAACAAGTCTTTCTGACCATCATGGTTCAAAACATATTTTGACAGAAGTCTTAGATTTAGAAGCAGCTTTTAAGCAGGTGCACTGAGACAAATGTGACAGGCATTTGCCACAGAGTAATAGTATGCCAGTATTTACTGCAGTCCAACTCAAAGCTGTTGGCAGTTATTTTTAGATGGTGAATTTAAATGTATGGGAATGATAGAGCATTCTGATTGGCACATTAATTTCAGGGTTATTTATCATTGGTGGATTTGTCTTCAGCAGACAGGTGGTTCAAATCAGCAGTTGAAGTCAGTGAATGACTTTTAGAATCATTTTTTCTGACTGGATGATTAAAACTGAAACCATTTACCTGTCTGTAGTAGGATCTCCCGCATTTTAACTCATCTAACCTAATTTAATGTCTCTGTTTTTAGTCTGTATAGTTTATCTCCCCACTAACACACAGTCTTAAAATAAAACCCAGTAAAACAGTTAAAGATTAAAAACTATTTTACCTCTTTACTTGAGGGCAGAAGGGGCTTCAGCACCTGCCCCTTTCCTGATGGGTGCCCAAAGTTCCCTTTTCTTAAGGCATTTTTTTTTAAATGTGTGTGTGTCTGTGGAGTCCTGTCTGTGCCCCTCAACAATAATATTTAACTATTAATCACAGTTTTGCTAAATAACATGATCTGGCTTGCATCAGTCACGTGACTACCATTAACCAATGCTCTCCCTTGACGGCAGAGCGCTGGTTATGAGCCGGGAACGAGCTCGCAAACAGCAAGCGCATTTTTTGTGGGGGGTCGTGTGGAGCTGTAGTAAAAAAACACACAAATTAACTGGGAGAAGCAGACTGATGCAACAAAACCAGTAAGTAGGGTGTACAGGGTACACTGTATTAGCTTATTATGTACACGTTGGTAAGTTGTCTTGTGGCAACTGACGAATTGAAAGCAATGAGCGTGCTGTGTGTGCAACAGCACGACAAACATTACCTGTCCTTTTATTAACTGCACAACTAGTGCTGGGTAAGCGTGTCATGGGTATGTAGCTCTGTCCACCGTTTTAGGGAACATATTAAGTTTTAAAGTAAGTTACAAGGCTTTTCCCTGCCTTTCTCGAGGGCTTATATTTCACCACAAACTATCTAATATGCATATCCACATAATTATTGATTATTATAATTATGACATTAAAAAAACACAAAGTATTTTAAAGAAAATGCATTAAGAAACAGATTATATTTGATTTATATTTCAAATTCAAATTATATGACAAAATAGTATATACAGTATTCTGGAGAAGGTATAAAATGTCACTGTATGTGCATGTGTGTGTGCGTTTTATGTGTATTAATTTTTTAAAATCATTACTCATGATATAACGCTGTCCAGCCATGCCTTGTAAGGATGGTTCTATAACATTTTTATATCATTACTTTATTATGGATTAGGTGCAAGAGTTGTTAAGCGTGGATCATTAAATAATAGATTAATGCAATAGCAAATTGTGCCTTGTTCTCAGATGGACGGCAAGTGGAGAGTGATAGATGAGATGAGGAGATGGAAGGAGGAAGAGAGGCAAAGAGTGATTCACAGGCAGAGCCTAGTTTTTTCTCACAGTTTTGTTGCCTTATGGTTCCAAGCGCTGTCACCAATCTTTGCATTTTATTATTATCCCATAACACTTGTTTAACCAGCTACCATCTCTCATGTGGACTTTTTAATGTCTACAGTCTCAGATCAACACAGCCCTGCCCTCCAGCACTATCGGCAGCAGGAGCAGCAGCAACCCCTCAACAGCAACATTGTACCCATCAGGTAAAACATAGGCTACATTTGCTTTGCATTGTCCCCACCTGATGACAGTGATATAGTATGATGCGATTCCATATTAGATTCTTGATGAATGTGGGTTGTTGTTATTCAGCCTGGTTCTATGTGCCCCTTTTTAACTTTGAGCACCCGCCCCTTCAAACATCTCTGCACGGCTCTGATGCCACTCATTCGCTGATACTCACAGACACACACAGAAGATATTCTTCAAATATTCTGGTTTTTTCTACTTGAACTTCAGCTTTGAACAGTTCTGCACTTTGGCTTTCATGTGAATGATTTATTGTATTTCAGCTAATTCAACATTTTTTTTTTAAATTTTTTTAAATGTTTTCTTTTTTTTACCAAAGATTCATCAATTCTAAAAATTCAACTCAAACCATTTAGCTATCAGCATTTACACTGTATTACAGAACAGTATTACAGAAACTACAGAAATGCATTCTGTAGTTTTATATGCCAGTTTCAGTTACTGTTGTTAATATGTTTACAGTAAGAATTAGGTTTAAAAAAAAAAAAAAAAATCAACACTAATATGTTATGATAACAACTGTTACTGGACTTGTGAATGTATTTTGAGAACCCTAAGAGACTCTTATAGACTTATAGACTCTTATTGACATTTTTTTTTTAATAGATGCAGACTCATGCAGAAATATTGATTAGTTTTTTATTTTTATTTTGTAGAGTGAGAACAGACAGATGGTAGTCTCAAAGTCAGTTTCTCCGGGTGTGACACAGCAACAGCACATTTTTTTGAAGAAGCCCTTTTCTTTATTCTTTTTCTTCCTGATTTTATGGTCTTCAGACTGTAATATTCATATGAGATACAGCTGGCTCAGACATGGATGGAGTGTCAGTAGAAGAACATCTGACTTTCAGAAAGAGGTTCTTCAACTGGTGGAACATCAGGCCTTGACAGGCTTCTGGAAGCAGGTTCTTCACTGGGAAGAACATCAGACATTGCTGGAGTTTAAGAATGAGATTCTTCAACTGGTGGAACATCACACATTGGCAGACTTTCAGAAGGAGGTTCTTTAACGGGAAGAACATCAGACATTGGTGGAGCTTCAAAAGGGGGCTTGAAGATCTTGGAGATGTGATTCTTTGCTACATCAGCAATTGTAGTGAGCAGCACTGGTGCAAAGTTTGCAATGCTGGTGAGTAGAATTTCTGGTGGATATTTCTCTCCAATCTCCCTCAGGATGGTCTGGACCATGTTATCTCTGATGGAGTGGGAGAAGATGGCCTGGCTCTCCGTTGCTGTGAGAGTTTTGGTGACACGATCCAAAGTTGCCTTTGTGACTGAGTATGCGCAGACTCTGGGAGGCGATGTTCAAGAGGAGGTGAGGAGGAAGCTCCCAGAAGACCTGCAGGACGTGGGGAACTATCTCTATCACCACTTCCTGTGCAGTGAGCAGTTTGGTGCTATGCTCTACCTGCTGCTTCTCATTAAGTATCTGAATTTAATTTCTCACCATGCTGAGGAGCTGAGGAGCTGAACTTTATTCTGTAGAATAAAGTTATAAGATTTATCTTTTATATATATTTTAAACATCACAGAAATATTGAAACACTGTAGCTGGACTACTAATAAATGTATGCCAGATGTGACTGACTGAAATTTAGGAGGTATGGCCTCTAGAAATGCCTACATGTTATAAATTTCCAACTTACTAAAACTCTTGTGAGTTTTTTAGTCTTACCAGTTTCAGAAGAGGGTTTTTTTTTTCTTCTTAAAAATCCTCCAATTCAAACTCCCAAATCCTTCAAAAGAAAACAAAACAGAGGTTTTCTCTCAGCATTTACACTTCATCACAAACAGACTCTCAGGTGTTAGGTGGATAGTCTCTAGGTGTCACTGCTCTCTGAGTGTCTCTGTGCTCTTCTCCACCAAAAAACCTCTCAGATCTTCAGCAGTGATGTGTGATGGGATTTTGTTTTCCTGCTGACGTCTGAGAAACTCCATCATCATTGCAATCTAAAATAAAAAGAGAAATTTAATCACCAGCACACTCAGGTCCTCATAAATTACCTGATATGTTTTATGTATTTTCATTTGGATGACTCTGGGTCTTACCTGAGCCCTGTAGCCCACAAGATGCCGGCAGATCTTCACAGCAGTGTTGTAAATGGGTGTGTTGAACAACACCTGTTGAAGAAATAAGAAGTTACTCATACTCACACTTAAATCGATTCTCAGTTTGTCAGCTTTTAAAATACATCAAATTCTTTAAACTATTGAAATGCAGTAAAAACAAAAACTGTCACATACCCTGATGGGTTTGTAGATTCCTCTACTTGCTTCCATTGAATTGTTGTTGTTGTATCACAGTTGGGAACAAAAATTGTCAAATACTCTCCAAAAAATTGCACAAGGTAAAATGTAAACATGAAAATACTCTGAACTCGACGGTTTCTCTTGATGAGCAGATGAGCAGTTTTCAAAGTCTACTCACTCACAGGATGGTTATAGTTATGGTTTACAGGAATTCATGAGTGATGAATGTGATGCAACATTACAATATGTCTCTGGTTGTTTGCTGCTCTGAGTTCAGCAGGAGGAGGTGAACCTACAGTTGGGAGCGGTTCCCTGGTGGGTGGGAGGATCATACTTCAGGTTCAATATAACAGTTACGTTTTTGCTGGTCTGAACCTCAGACAAGAACTGGTCAGAAGAACTGAGTCAGCTTTTTGAAGTTCTGCTACAGAAAGAGGACAAAGGCAGCCACACCTACACCTGTATCTGACAACACATCATTAATGATTTGTCTTCTCGGTGTTGCCATAATATTTTTACTTTACTGAAAACCACTAAAAGCAGAAAATTAATTGTTGAAAATTTAATACTAAAGTTCCACATTATGAAAAGTTACCTCAAACAGTGTACAAAGGTTTTTTTTTTCCTGTCCACCAAAGTAAATATGATTCAACAGATTTTTGTAGCTTCACTTGTCCAAAAAGCAAATAAAGAGATTAAACAAAGATATACTGAATGACAGTCAGAATTACCAGAGTTAGTAGAGCTACCTACCGTCTTATGGACTTGATTGAGGAGGGATAAGAAAAGTAAGTTCAGTTGACTGGAATTTGCAATGTCATCTAGTGGTGAGATTTTACATGCTGTAACTTTAATGATTCTTGAAAATAGACTGAATTATTTAAATAATTTAATGAATGATTTAAAGAATATGAGATTCAATATTCATTCAGATTTTTTCTGATTCTAAATTTTCTTTGGTCATTACTCAACTTTTTCTAATGCTCATTTTAAAGATGTTCAGCTACTTTTCAACTTTGAAACTTTGTTGTCTGTGTGAACTTCAGCTTTCAACAGTTCTGCACTTTGGCTTAGAGTTGAATGATTAGGTGTATTTCAGTTAATTTTAACAAGTTTCCCAAATATTTTAGCAATTACAGGATTTCAGCTAAAAAAATATTAATGTATCAGCATTCACACTGCATTTTCTTCAAGAAACGCATTCTGTAGTTTCTTCTATAATTTTTCAATGTTGGAATGGATATTAATGATTTAAAAAAATTGTGAAATCATTAAAAATAAGTAGTTTTTTAGACCAAAATATAGAGTAGTTGATACTTGTATGCATCAGAGGTTCAATTCAGACACTGAATTAAGCCCTGGTGAGCCTAAACTGCAGCCACCTTCAGGAGGTTCAATGATTGGTTGTGCATTTTCAGCATGTGTACACATGGATGTGGTTGTAGCGGAGCTCTTGAAGAGTGATGGGGTCATCAGCCACCTTTTAGGTCTTCTCCACGGTCACCTAAAATATGTAATATTAGCACAAATGGAACCAAGTGTTTCAGTTTAATAACTTGCATATACAGAAGGACCGCCAACAAACCATCCTATTCTCACTCCTCCTGTCTCTACACATATTATTACTGTGCTGTTTAAAATGGATTGGTGGCTAACTCCTGGCAACTGGGCCACAGCGTTGAGTATCTGACTATTGCTCCAATAGTTTTTGGCCTTCCATTCCTCTCTTGGCAGTCAGAAACTACTGAGAAGCCATTCATCACTTTCTTTTAAACATACCCTGTCTCTGAAGATGGCAGCCCCTTCAAGCAATGCTAAATCTGCCATTTTATTACCTGCTTAACACAAATAAGCATTTGGAATGTCTGTTCAATTTCTACTAATTAACCAGCTGTCCACTGTTTAATGTGTAATTCTGTAGTATTGCAAACTGGATTTGCTCTATCAGTATAGGCTAAGTCACTACAAGAAATATGGAAAGAAAACATTTCCTATTTGCATGAGATACTCACTTTTGAGAGTTTAAATACTTTAATCCTAATTCATTTATAAAGTACATACATCTAATGGTTATCTAGCAGTTATTCTTTTATTTTTAATGAGTGCAGTTATAGCTTGTATTTATTAAAACCTGTGTTTAAATTTCACAAGACAGCAAGGCCATCTTTTGTTCGTTAGCATGGTCAGAGACTTCTAAATTTCTTTTAGTACGAACACATTTGGGCACAAAAATGTTAATAAGGCATGGATTTGTATATAAAGCGTCTGTATGCACGAATTAGGAATAGATTTGTGGGTAATCACTTTTATAAAATGGGGTCCAATGTCCTTTTGACAGGCAAGACCGAACAAGTTCTAACCCATAGTATTTGTTAGTTTAGGACTTCATAGGAAATTTGAATTATACCTGTGTGCGGTATGCATATTTCTTCAAATCTAGATGTTTATAAAGCTTTGTAGCACATGAGGAGCACTCAAGCATTAATGGAAAAAGATTTATACATTTATCACTCACCTTGTTGGTAAATTAACTTCCAAGAAAAATGGCCACAATGAATAGTATAATCTTAGCTCCTAAATCTGAAAAACTCTCCAGAGCCCCACATATCTGCTGTTGAAAAGCATAGAAGCTCCTTTGTTTGTAATTTGAGTCTATTTTCTCTGATTTTACTCAACAGGGAATGAGAAAAGCAATCCAGTCAGTAAATGTATGGTCACCAGAATCTGTGCTCAAGTAAATAACACTGAAGAAAATTTGGTATTAGGAAGTGGCTGATGATGGGTGCTGTTGATATGTTTGCTGCTCTGATTTAAGATTTTACAAGTGGATTTGTCTCTTGCACATAAAAAAGGAACTAAAAAAAAGGAACCTTTTAAGACCCATCTGCTGTGGGCTTCACCATGGTTTTAATCAGGTGGAGGTTGGATAATTGGCTTCTAAGCATCTTTTTTTTCCTTTCTTTTTTTAAGGGCCTATGAGGCTCTGAACATAACTTCATAACCAACATCAAAGCAAGTCCTTCACTGGGACTGTCGGGTGTCTTGAGCACAAACACATCTACATAAACACATTCTCTTTGATCGGACAAAGGCTGGAGGAAAGAAGCCTACCCGTGTGAAGAAGTCAAGTGAGTTTATGTGCTGTTTATGGTGAGGAGCAAAGAAGGAAGAGTTGCCTCTCCAAGGAGGAAGTGTGCCCATCAAAAAGGTCCAACATCAATCACACTGACAAAATACTCAATACAGAGAGGAATAGAGAAGACCATGAATCCACCGTGCATGGAAGGATTCATCTGATAGAATGTGCTCCAATATTCTCCAGAGGATCCAATTCAAAAGGATATGCTTCTGAATGTGAATATTGTCACACAGCCAGTGTGACTGGAGCTGTGGAGAAGAAATGCACAAGCTGTAATGCACAAGCAAATGCTGAGAATAGCACCGCCACTCGAGTGGCAACTGCTAGGTAACAAGTCATTGAGCTTATCAGGGAAGGTCAATTTAGGCGCAAACTAGTGTTTAAATAGCAGCTGTGCCAGGCAAAAAAGAAACAACAGAGAGAGGAAGATAAATCACTCACCTTCTTTCAAACATAAGAGGGGGGGGGAATGGCAGATCACTTTTGGCTGATGCAAGCATAAGAAAAATTTCAAGCAGAGATCTCTATTTGATGGGAGAAACTATGGGCAGCAGGACAACATTTGTTGTAGGCAAAGGAAACATAACATCAGGGTCGTTGATAGCTGCTCTTTCTTCACTCAGGCTAAAAGCAAAGGATCACTGGGATGCAACATAATCCTCTCCTCTAGGCTGGACCCTATCCCAGCTGTCTTAGGGCAACCACCCTAGACAAGTCACCAGTCTGTCACAGGGCTAACATAGAGAGATGGACAATTATTTACAATCACATTCACACCTATGGGCAATTTAGAATCACCAATTAACCTAACACCATTGTATCCCACTGAACTGTGTTAAATATATTTTTTAATCTTTTTTTTTATATAAAAATATCATTACGTCAATTCTTTATAGCCTATAGCACATTTAAACAGCAGAAGCTGACCCAAAGTCCTTTAGAGAAAGGCACATTTACATTGAAGGTCTCTAAAAAACAAAGTATGAATATATAAGGAAACTGTGTGTGTTAACTGATTATTGTGAGTAATTAAAATCACAACACTGTTGTGTTGGCATTCATTAAAATTTATTCAGAATTTGGTAAATGTACAATGATTCGGCTTATAAAACATGATACACTGCTCTACGCTACATAAGTTCCCTTTATAGGTTAAAAGTATCAGTTTTGGTATCAGCAATACTGCTCTTAATTTAATTGATATCGAATTGATACTGAAATTTGCAGTATTGCACAGCACTAAAGGAAAGCGCTTGCAAGCAGAAAGTTCTTGCAAGGAACAAAAACCACCCTCTTTCCTATAGGTAAAAGAATCCACTATGTCAACCAATCAAAATCATACAGTAATGTGAGGCAATTGGTTGAGGAAGGGAATGTTTTGGGAGTGGCGGTAGTGTAGTCATTTGTTTGTGTTCTGTGATGTACTCCTTTGTCTTGTGGCAAAATAATTTGTGTAGCATCTTATTGTGACACCTAATTGTTCTGTGAGAAGTTGTACAAAAAAAACACCCGAGGTATCGGCTGCATTTTTATGTAA
Organism: Etia nguti; assembly: GCA_015106755.1. NCBI lineage: Eukaryota > Metazoa > Chordata > Actinopteri > Cichliformes > Cichlidae > Etia > Etia nguti. The sequence continues at coordinate 3,930 of VUQG01019196.1, read as the reverse complement.
ATAGCTGTATATAACTTTACTGTTATACAACTTTTTCCTACTTAGATTTCTTTTCTGTGAGTTTCTTTTTTGTTAGTTTTTTGTTTGTTTTGCCAATATCTTAATACAGTATGTGAAAATGGAAAAAAAAAAGAAAGAACAAAAAGACTGTCATTTTTTTCAGTCATAGCAAACAAAACAGTTTTTTTTTTTTTTTTTTTAGATAAATAAAAAAAATATAAAAAAAATTTTTTTTAAA
>VUQG01019195.1:0-24506 GCA_015106755.1 Etia nguti | reverse complement strand
AAAAAAAGAAGGAAAAAAAAAAAAAAAAAAAAAAAAAAAAAAAAAAAAAAGATCATAGGTCAAAGAAGCTGAAGGCCATTTTCTCTGTATTATTGTAGGGTCTTTACTTTACAATATAAAGCACCCTGAGGCACCCTGATATGCACCTGGTTATTCTAAGCTGGTTCTAGTTAACAATCATAGATGACAGAACTTTTGAGAGGTCAGTGTTGACTGAATAATAGCATATATGAGAATGCACCTTGCAGCTGAAAGGTTGTTTTGTATATTGTTGTAATAAGGTAGAACATCTTCACAGGTACAAATCACAAAGGTATAAATAATTACCACCTGTCAAAGAATGTGTACACTTGTACAGGAATTTAAGTGGAGATATCATCTGAATTTCAGGAGCGGGACCACTCCTCCTTCACACCCCTTCTGGCCTCAGGCTATAAATGCCCCCTTCACCAATACCCGCTGTTCTTATTTTCATGCCCCACCCTTCCCCCCCATTTTCCCTCTCTTCTCCTCTCCTCCTTTTCCTTCATTCACTTCTCGTTAGTACATGGGGATCTGCCCGGCCCGGGAGCCGTCGCCAGTCGCCTTCGAGGCCTTCCCCAAACCGCAGCACCAGTTCATACTTCCTCATCCCTCACCGCTCATCATCACAGAGGATGTGGTCCCAGCTAGTGAAATGTCCTTTATTTTCAGCAGAGCCGATCTGATCCTCTAACGGCTGCGGCGCCGGCTCCCTTCAGACTCGAGAGGATGGCATGAGGAATAATGGCTATGGTGAAATGAGGCGGAAAGCGAGCTTTTCACCGGTCGTGACCCGCAGGCCGTAAAACAGCGTTTTGAAAGAGTGGTGGGCAGACATCAGGCTATATAAAGCAGTCCCATCAGCCTCGGTGCTGGAGTAGTTTAATGTGCTCCGCTCTGACAAAGAAAATGTGCTATTGTGGGTCCATTATGAGAAGACGTGAAAACAGTTAGGCACCAGACACTGTAGGTAGTGGAAACTGAACCATCTCTGCAGAAGGTGGGCGATGACTCAGAGGATCGTTAATCCATCACTACATAATCTGTACTACAGCTGTTTTCACACATGCACCGCGTCCCTCAATGTCTCTTAAACTTTCCCAAAACAGGTGAAAGTGGGAATGCAAATATCCAACACACTGGGATCGGACACCAGACACTCTTTGACCTCCCGGTGAGCGTGATACGTACAGGATGGGTCATTGTAAAAATAGAGAATTTAATACGTGGGCATCATGCACTGTCTCCCTCACCTCAACCATACAAAGTATCACCAGGTGACCCCTGTGACCCTGAATTTGCTCAATGAATGGAAAATCTCCTGACCTGATTGTCACCTCATTCGGAAGTTTTACTGGGCCAGTTCCAGTCTGAAGATGTGAAATAATCAGAGATACCACGATGCCAGTGAGAAAACCTTTGGCTTTACAATGGCCTTCTGTGTCAGTGCAACATAGACGGACAGGGAAAAGATTTCCTGTTTAATTCAGGCCTCACACCCTGCTCACAAATCAAAAAATCTATTTTTACTGCAAAAGGAATCAGTGATTCATGTCACTCCATACTGTTACTCTGGTCGTCACAGGGACTCTGTCACCTGTCTCCTGTTGCAGTGGTGTACAGTACGAAATCAGTGGGGATCAAAAGCTCTAAATGCTGACTGTGAGCACAGAAGCCCCGCCCACCTGGTTTAGTTGTCAGCCATTCAAAAGAAGACGGTCTAAAAAGGTGGGTGGCCTTAAAAGGGGAGGAGCTAGAACGGCTCGTTTCAGAGAGAAGTTGAATCGTGGGGCGCACGAAGGTTGAAATGAGCAGAACAGGTTGGCTTTAATGCGCCCTGTCTCCTGCTCTGATTGGCTGATGTTCACCCTGAGCTGTTTCTTAAATGCCAGCTTTAACCACCAGTCAAAGCTTTTCCTGTAAGGGGCTCGTGGAGCAGACGGTGTGCGCTCCTGGACCGTGAGCTTTTTAATGTAACGCTCGAGCTTAAGCACTTAATGCTGCACATTTGAATGTGTAGACTAATGCGAGCACTATTAAATATCACTTAGCAGTAATAATCGTGCCTAATAGGGAGAGTAACGCCTGACCTTGGACCAAAGAAGAGAGATGACTTCTTCTGACTTTTACTCTTTCAGCGTTTGTCATAATAGCCCACATTTAGATGATCTGCAGCACTAACTAAAAGATAAAAGCAGCGTCTCCACTTTTTCAGTGGAGTTCACCGCAGAGCTCTGAGGTTAGCCGTTACTTTTACAGTGATCCTGCGGCGTTACGATAATGTCCTCATGTACTCCTGCCACAGGAAGGAGAAACATGGGTTTATGTGTCTGTCAGTGGAGAGCGATGGTGGAGGATGTGAGCTCTGCTTTTTGTCAGCAAGACAACAAAAAACTACTGAGCTGATTTTTTTGACCTTAGAGAAGAAGTGCAGCATGGGAAACGGGGGAGGCCTTCATATTTGGTGTGGTTATCTTGAAATGGCAAAAAACAGACACTGACCTTGTCTGGTTGGCGGTTGCTGCTCAGTGCTTCCTCCCGGGCAGATGGCCGCCTGCCTCAGACTGTGTCTGTCAAAGGTTTCTTCCTGCTAATAAAGGCGTTTCCTCCCAGTTCTTGCCGAGTACTGTTCAAAGGGCGTCTTTGAGTTTCCCTTTATAATACTGTAAGGTCGTGACCTTTCCATGCAAAGTGTCAAAGATGACCTATGCTGTGACTTTAAAGTGAAGCTGAAACCCTCTTAGTTCCTCATCTACCTTCTCTTTGCCCTTAAGCCACTTTCACATATCATCCGCTCGTGTTTCCTTTCTCCTGCAGTTTGTGCCTTTTACTCTTCGTCTTTCTAAGAGTTTCAAATATTTCTGAATTTTGTAAACTGTGATAAATGTGCTGGTGACAGTGAGTAAGCTTCTGCTTAACCCCTTGTGTAGTATTTTGATGTGTGGGATCTGTTTTCAGTTGTCACATGAAGGCTAAAGCTCACACCGCAGCACAAACAGGCAGTTTCTATTCAGCGGGAGTCTCGTGAATTCTTTTGCAAACTTCTTGCCAAAAAAGGGGGTAAAGTTTCAAAACTAAAATTGAATGTCTGTGTTTTCCTTTTCTTAATCAGACTGTCTCAGTGAGACTGACGATGCTTCTTTTTATAAGCTATAATATTAATAATAATGAGATATTTAGTAATATTTCCTGATGGAGATATGAGTCTTACCACATTCAGAGCAGGAAAAAAGTCCTCAAGCTGTGATGGCTTTCATTCTGCAGCATGCAGTGGTGCTCGGAGCCACTCTGTGTCTGTTTTACAACATCAGCTGGAAGTGACTCCGAATCCAGATGTTAGATGAGTAAATTTTCCATCAGCATTCATCTGTGAAGCCGGATTGTTTGGCTGATTTGGCGAGTGTGTGGTTTTTCTTTTGGATGAAGTAGGATGTTGCTGAGTGAGAGTATTCCACCTATCCCTGAATACAGAAGTTAAAAAAATAACTTCCTGCTTCGGTTTTTCCAGCTTCATCTTTTCGTGCATGGATCGGTGCAGAAACAGATTCTGCTCCGCAGGTCTTTACTCCTCTTATAAACTCATTTTTGTGCCACTGGAGAAAAAAATAGACCAGTTTTAACAGAGTAAATATGAAAGAAGTCTCTGTGGGATTCAAACTAGGGTCTTCCGACCGATAAAGCTGTGACCCCAGCAGCCCTTTAGTTTCTTAAAAAGAAACAAGGATCAGTCAGCTGTGGGGAGAGGACAGTTTGTGCAGAATGGGGAAACACAGGTGGGACAAGAGCTTTCTTTAATCGACGAGATGTGTTGAAAACACTTTGTTTTAGGCAAAGGTGCTGCATGCACGACAAACAATTACACAGACTCACTGAGACTTTGGACCTTGGCAGTTTAAAGATGATTTAATGTCTGCTCCGGCCAAATCGGACATTTGCACCTTTATCGGATGAAGTCTAGGAAAGTTCATGGTTGGAGTGCTTGCACGAAAACAGCTTTATGTGGTTTGGTCCCCTAATCTTAACTTCACAGACACTCGAGGTTAAGGTTAGGGGAACGAAAAAAAAGTCGATATTTAACCAATTTAAAAGCTCAGATGGAAGCCATGGTGGTCTCTTTTTACACCCACCATCAAACCCCACCTCTTCCTGATGACGGTGTTGCATAAGTAAGGTGAATAAAGTTCAATAGAAAAACACACTGATACATCAAAGTGTGCAAACTGCAGTGTAGTAAGGTTTGTGTTATTGAAAAGCAGCGAAAGGTCACTTCAGGCATGTGTGATTAGGTTTGGATCCTGATAAATAAAAGGAAAAGGAAAAAAGCAATGGGAGGAATCAGCCCACAGATTAACGCTCTACCTCAGACACATTCCCCCTCTGGTCCACAAAACATTTTACCTGACTTTATCTTAATCAGTGAAGAGGGAATGTAGCACTCAAGAGTCTTATGTAACAGCTAAACTGCTGCAAAACAAGACATGGTGAATGTGCTCTCACATTAAATACTGTTAGACATCACTGTGACTTTGTCTTTGGTGAGGACAGGAAAGCTAACGCACAGAGTGTACTGTAATAAAAGAAAAGAAAGGTTAGCAGCTAAAACTCTCCCAGAACATAGTCACATGCACTGCTTTGCTCTTCACTCAGACTTTCTACCTGCATGCAGTCAACGCCTGCTGAAATATGATTGGTCAATATTACAGATTCTTTATATTCAAATGCAGCTATCTGCTCATAGAGATTAGGCTTTACAACGGCACATGAACTAGATCTGTGACGCTTTCAGTAATCAAACAGAAACCCAAAAACAAAACTGGCAATAAGACGGCATTCCAAAGGATTGAGCTGCTGTAACACGACACGTCCGACACAATGAGCAGCGTAGACAAACCTGTCAGGTGAGTTCAGGCGTGTTTAAATGCAGCACACAGCAAGGTCAGTGTGTGATAGTGCTGACGTCCCTCCTCGCTGCCTTCAGATGTGCTTTTTGAGTCTGAGCTGAGAAACTCGGGGAGAGCAGAGTTCAGGTGTGAAGTGAGCCATCACTGTTCTTCACTCTCTGTCCTCTGTGAATAGAGATGAACAGTTTTTTTCATGTTGCTCTCGGTCGTCGTTTTCGTTTACCCCCTCTGTCCTTTTGACGACGCTGTGAACACTCCACCGCCTGACCGACCGCAAACACACACCTACACCTCTGTGGGGACATTAAGTGGGACAGCTGGCCGTGCACAGATGTGTGGTGACACCGCTTGTGTCCCCCATGAGGGATGACATCACTATCACCAAGGCTCTGTGTGTGTGTGTGTGTGTTTTACAGTATTTATAGTAACCAACGTTTCTTTCTTGGGTCTGCAACCACGTGTGTCTCTGTTGTGTTTCCAAGCTATGCTTTGAAACCCTGCAGTGCAGCTGCAGGTGTCACAAAGACCACTGCCGACCTCTTAGCACTACAACTGTAAATGGGGGTGGGGGCACATTTAGCCTTTGAAACCGCTAGCCCGAAGTTTGTTTTGTTTTCTGGACAGAATGCAGCCGAAGTCTGCTCGGACATGATCGGACTGATGGCACATCACAAATGGTAAGCAGAAAGCTTCCAGAACCAAAGGACTGTACCTGCAGATTCATCTGTTTATGGATATAAGAGCCTACACTCACACATGCGCACTGAAGTAAATCATATAAAAGGCGAACGTAGAGATAACAGCTGAACTTGAGTTAGGACTGTGGGAGGATTTGGTAAACTGACGTTTGCTCCGAGTGCACGTGGCAGGTGTTCTGTGAGTGACACTGACATGAAGCTGCAAAACCTTCACTTCACAGTCAGATTCAGCAGCTGTGGCGTTGCTGCCTGCTCTGTGCTTTACAGCGTTTTAGTGGATTCCTGCCGTCGATGTCTCGCCAGATTCTGCAGTAAATATTTCACCTATAGGTGACACCCATGAGCTGAACTCGCCTTTTCTACCTGCAGCAGGTCTTTTTGTCCTCTGTAACTGCTGCTTATTGCAGCAGACACAGTTTTGACTACGCTTGGCTGACTGGATGAATGTACTGGGGCACAGAGTGTGTTTGTGCATGGCACAGTTTTTAATTTGATATATCTAACTTAAACAATATGCATAATGTGCAGGTTAAAGGTTTTGCCTTCAGTCATGTGAAGGTAAAATGCTATGTTTAATTTAAAGAATAAATGGAAGTTAAATCTTGTTTTTCTGGTCACGTGTGATCGTCTTTGCACACTCACATGTTCTAATCTAATCTCTTTTTCAGCCACATGCTTGTTATGTGACACTTTCACTGTTGTGAGCTGGAGCTGAAGAGAAAGCGGGACAGGAGATCAAATCGCTGTGCAGTCCCACATGAACTGAATAAATCTGGTCACCACAGCTGTCGATGACTCCATGAGTCCATTCACCGCATTTTTTTCTCTTTTTTGCAGGATTTAAAAATTTTTATTCTGCTAATTTCATCATCTGTCGTCTTTAAAATTCACCCCAGTAAAAAGTTGTCTTGTAAAAATGCTCCAAAATTAACACCAATGAATCAGCCCTGCTTTGTGAATGAAGACCTCCACCTCACACTCTGTTTTTCTTTATCTCTTCTCTTCGCTCCACGTCTTCATCACGGTGTCATCATAAAAGAAAGTCAAGTTCATTTCCGCAAATTGTGAAGCTTTTAATATAATTTTGCTCCTTCTGTAAATGCAGCATGTTCCACTTCCATAAAAAAAAGTTTATCCTGCTGGATTCCTCTGACAGAACTTTGTAAGCACGTTGTAAACAAGAGCGTCGTGTATTTTATGGTTTTGTGTCGGCACAAAATGATTTGCTGCAATAAAGAGCATCAAACCTGAGTGCTTCATAAAGACATGAAGAAGAAAACCGTGAAGTGTCTGCGGGAAAAATAAACGAGCAGAATGAAAGACAGCAGAACTCTGTGTTAAGCTGAGAGTTGCTGCAGTTTTAGGAAATTTCACGTCTGAGCAACATTTACCATCATACAGCTGTTTGATTTACTCTTCGCGGGCAGAAATTAGTCATGCAGCTTTAACTCTGGGGAAAAAGTAAACTTAAAAAAAACTGCGTTCACTCCAAGTTAAGAGATTCTCTTACTTTGTCTTTAAAACTCTTCATGCATTCAGACACCGAGGATCAAGTGGATGGGGGCTTTTTTGTTTCGTACAGTGACTCCTGCTCAGTTAAAGGTGTTTTAGTGTTTCTCAGTGGCGTTCATTTGCTTAACTCTCCACCTGCACAGAGAGGATTATGGGAATTTAGCCACTCTGAACGATTCTGAGCACTTGCAATTAGTCCAGCAAACTAACAGCATGTCACCCCGGACTAATTCTGATTGACTGGAGGATTGAATGACCTCTGCTGTATGACAACCAAAGCATGTGACCGCTGATGCAACAGCGCTCTTTGCCACCGAGCTTTTATTTGGAGATCTTTTCCTTAACAGAGGTAAAGAGCCGAGAACAGCACAAACATATTTTTACACTCTCCCAAAGTGGCAGCAGACAGCTACAGCAGGCAGCGACAGATGTGTCTCCCTGTAAAATCTGGGCCATCGCCTGGTACGCGTGTGGCCCCTGTGTGGCAGCAGTGGCCCCTGTCATGCATGAAGAACGACCTGTCAGCGAGCGCGCTGGGAAACACTGGCCCAGTTGTGGACGACTGCATGAACAGCAGAGAGGGAAGATGAAGGAGCTCGCGACTCTGCACTCGCAGACAGCAAAACATCTGCATCCAGGCTCACACCTGTTCAAGGAGCCGGTTCATCACAGTTCTGAGGATTATTAGAGTTTAATGTGAGTTACACTCCGTTTTTCTCTTCAGTCAAAGACACTCAAAATCTGGGAATGCGTCCGGGGTAGTTTTGGGTAAATAAGATACAAAGATTTTCCTTGGACAGAGCTCAACAGATTCAACAGCAAACAGAAGGACAGAGACCATATTTCTCCCACATTAGCTCCTCTTCCTCAGCTCCGGTTAAATCTTTTTCATAGCTTCTCGTATAAGTCCTGTCCGATCAGACCCGTCATATCTTAAAGACCTTTTGTCACGTCAGGCACTAGGTGAGTGGACTCAAAGGCAGGGTGTTTATTAACAGGTAGATGATTTTAGTGAAACACACAGCCTGGTGAGGGAACATCCAGGAGGGGGAAGGGTCCAAGGCAGCTTGGGGGTCCAGACAAGAGGGAATCCAACTCGAACCAGACCAACGTCCAGGAGCCAGGGTTTTACTAACAAAGTAGATCAACGTTCCAGCGATGACTGACAGTCTACCCGCACCTTAAGTAGGAGCCTTGATTGCTCCTCTTTCACAGGTGGTGAACCTGCCACATATGAGTTGGGTGGACTTTCTCAGAAGGAGTCCTGCCCACGGATGATCTTGAACACAAACAAAGAGAGACAGAGGAGCCAGGGTCCTGACACCTTTGTAGAATAACGTTATCCTAACAGAACTCTTGTTTCTCAGACTTTAGGCTTATTTGAGGTTCTAAAAGTAAACTGGATGGCAGCGCCTCCAGCTTTAGGCTCCTCTCCTCCAGCGTCACAGGCTTCTGCTCATAGTTGGAGTCATTGGGGTTCCCTCTGATATTGTTGTTGGCCTGATTAACATACGTGTTTGTGACTGGGTGTTCAGTCATTTTACTGTTAGCCAGTAATTAAAAAGTTTTGGAGACATGAGATTCTTCAGCAGGTGCTGGAAAAAAGATAAGACGCCGTGTGCCGTCACCCAAAGGTTTCTAAGCGACTGTGCTTTTTCTACTGGCTGACACTCGATGGTGGCAGGCCGGAAGTCCTGGTAGTTTGTTTGCCTGATGGTGTCCCGAAAGCGCAACAGTGCCAGCCACCAAGGCCAAGTCATCGCTGAGGTCATGCCTTAAAAATGTCATTCAGGCTGCAGGATGTGATGTTGGTGTAAACAGAGGGGAGAATAGTGGATGAAGCTCAACCTTGGGGGAGTCCCGTGGTTAAAAATCAACTTAGTGAATTTAAAAAACATTTCCAGCCACCAGCTGTGGCCTGGCCTTTAGAAAACTCTTAATCCCTGAAATCCATGTCAGGCTGACCCGCCGCTCACTGAGGCTGTGCAGCAAGGTGTCTGTATTTATGATATTAAAAGCAGAAGAGGAGCTAATGTAAATTTCTAGTTGGGGGATTTACTGAATTGAAATGTCTATATATTTAAAAAATGGTCGAATTTGATCATCTACCCCATGTCGCACCTTGTTGATGAACTCAAGTGGATCCATTCATGCATAGACATCATGCTGCAGAAGTAATTATAAATTATTACTTTAATCATTAAAATAAATTGTCCACTTACTCTGTACAACAATCACTGCTTAGAATAAAGCCAGAGTCCTGAAAGCCCCGAAACAGTCTGGGGAAAGCTCAGTTTAACTGAGCAGAGCAGGCTTTGAGCCAACAAAAGCCTCAGAGCTCATCAGAGCCCGTCAGAGCCCATTGTTGTGGACTGATTCTGCTCAAAATGATCACCAGCTCTTGATCTGTGGTGGGAGTTTGGTGAGATGGGGCTGGGGAGGGCTGAGCTGGTGGTTGGACTACAGCTTTTAAACTGGCTAAAGAAACCACTGAGCTGCTCTGCAAAGGAGGAAGGGGGTGCATGCTACTTCATATTTTGCGAAACCTCCTAGTAGAACAAACTGGCTGGTTGATGGCTCAATCTGCTGTTGTTACGGCCCCCAGTGTGTCCAAATGCTACGGTAAAATCAGGTCCAGGTAAATAAACCAGGCACAGTGCTTACAGCAATCATTTTGTCTCGGTGTGAAATCAGTTGACCACATGTTTCACTCAATCTGTGTCTAAGCCAGTGATGTGAAACTCCTCCAGATAAAAAACTACATCCTCAGGGAGTCACATCTCTCAGAAACAGAAGAGACTGGTCGAACCTCGTGAGAGCAGAAAGTGTTCAGCCAAGTTCTGTAGTGATCGAACGTTTGATGGCAGGGTAATGCTGATGGCTGTCCGCGCCTTTAGACCCCGCCTCCCTTCCTTTACGCTTCTGGCTGAGTCCTCAGAGTAAACCCACAGTTTAATTTAGGAGGAGGGACGTGTGTGTTGGCTCCAGCTGGTAGTAGCACAGCTCCAACAGGTAGTCCTGAGGTCAGGTGAGTCTTTCTCAGCTAGCTGTGGTGACCTTGATGAGCTACAAACACCATAACTGTAGCTGCAAAAGCGGAAAAAAGAACTACAAAAACATACAATGAGATGCCAGAAAACGCAGAAACAGACTGAGCTGAAGTCACACTGGTGAAGCGGCGCCCCCCCAGCAGGGAGCAGCTTTACATGCTGTAACTCCCTCAGAGTGTGATTAGGGAAAATAAACACCAATGAGAATGCTGACATATGGTTGCTGACGTTCTCGGGCACAGTTGGTGTCTGCAGCAGAAACTTATGAGCAGCCGTCGTCTGTGGAATCCAGTCGATGTCGGGTTTATACAGCAGCTGACGGGCCGTTTATGTCTTAAAATCACCAACTGACTACATAATATGAGATTATTGCTTGTCAACAGAAAGACTGAGAGATGAAATTTAAAAACTATATAAAAACCCCACATAAACTATGAAACTAAATACAGCACAGTGCAGATTTCTCGAGCCTCCCTTCACTTCTTTATATTTTGCTTCCAAGGATCCAGACTTTAGTTCTCCAGCTTTCTGAAAGAAAGTTTTCCTTTGGACATTGGCTCAGTCCAGTCCTTGTACTTGACTATTTTCAGAGGAATATTTTTTCTTTGTTAAGCCACTTGACAACAATCTAAATTTAACTTTTTGTTCAGTCTTCATCAGTGTGTATAGAGGAGGTCAGGAGGGAGGTCACTGGGAGTCTATAGCCATCTGTAAAGCACGGTGGAGGCTCTGTCATGGTTTGGGGTGCGTTCCAGCCACTGGTGCTGGAGATCGTTGTTAAAATTGGAATTAAGAACAGAAATAGCTTCATTTTTCAGCATAACAATGATCCCAAACACACTGCCAGTGCAGTAAAATGGTAAATGGCCTGTATTTGTATAGCGCTTTACTTATTCCCTAAGGACCCCAAAGCACTTTACACTACATTCAGTCATTCACCCATTCACACACTGGTGATGGCAAGCTACATTGTAGCCACAGCTGCCCTGGGGCGCACTGACAGAGGCGAGGCTGCTGGACACTGACGCCACCGGGCCCTCTGACCACCACCAGTAGGCAACGGGTGAAGTGTCTTGCCCAAGGACACAACGACCGAGACTGTCGGAGCCGGCGCTCGAACTGGCAACCTTCCAATTACAAGACGAACTGCCAACTCTTGAGCCACGATCGCCCCCTGTAAAAGTGTACCTGGATTGAAAAACACACAGTGGAACACGATCAGCACACCATTATCATGGACTGACCTCTCCAGAGCCGGGACGTCAGCATTATTGAAAGAGTGTGGGATCATCCTGACAGAGAACAGAATGAAAGACAGAAACAAGACATTCAAAGAAGAGCTTTGAATGTCCTTCAAGAAGCCTGGAGAACTATTCCAGGTCTGAAGAAGTTGACAGGTGAAACGTCTTCAACAAACTTTCCAAGCTCCTTAGATTAGCATGACCTGGATGACTGAGAACCTACACAGACATATTCCTGAAGATAACAGATATTATGATGATTCCCATTCATGAATATTATCATGAATAGCGTAAAGATTCTTCAGGTAACAAACCTGAACATGTCATTTATTGCACCAGCTGCAATCAAGTGAACTGCGATGTGCAGAGGCTAGCACCGGCTAAAGTCAAAACAGTGGTACACTACACTTGCACTGCATGTACAATCACAGACAGTAAAAAGGATGGAAATACTGTGACCTCATCCATTGGTTACACGTAGTGAAGCAGTGCCATAAAGCCTTTCACTGTCATTACCTTGATGTCTTTAAGTCAGACACGATGAGTAGCGGTGGATCTGACTAGACCGAGGACACCACATAGTCACCAATGAATATACCTTGGATAATCCTTCTGTCTATAACAGTAGCTCTAATGTAAGAAATGGACCACAAATTTGAATTTAAACTTAGCAACTAACCCCACGAAGTCACTGGTGTTTACTAAAATCACGAGGGAGCTGAGGGGGTTTATTTATTTTATATAAATTACATTACAAAATATATTTATCGTTGTTAGCTTATGCTGCATCTATTTGTTCGTGATCTTATCACACAGGAGCCACCCCTGCTGGCCATTAACAAGAATGCAGGTTTGAGCCACTTTCATGTTGCAGCTACATCCATCTTGTATTCAGTCTGTAGTCTGGCTGACCTTATTAAGTCATGTCATTATTTTGCTATGTTAGATAGCTGCTTTTTGTCCACGATAGACAGTCCGACCCACTTAGAAATATATTATAAGTCAAAGTGTTTAAGGCGTTAAATTTGCTGCACAGTGCACTCCTTTCTGCTTCTCACTCTTTGTATGTATGTCACTCTGTCATTCTCGGAACTTCCTGCTGTCTTTCTCTCTCTTTGACCCGTCCCTCTCCTCTCATATGCTCTGCTGTCCTGAGAGAGCAGTGTGCGATCGGTGAGGGATGAGGTGTGGGCCTCTGGGTCACAGAATCATTATAGACCTGCTCAAAGTTAATGGAGTACACGTGCACACGAATGTGCATGCGTGCGCACACGAGAAGAACACATGGGCGTGTGCGCATCTGAAACATGCAACACATGCGGCGCACACGCAGTGAGCAGGTTCAGATGCATGTGCACAAGCACACACCATTAATCATTTTTTGCAGAGTGCCCAGGGTGTTGATCGGCACCGTGCACTGAGGCTGGGGATTCAGCCACATATGGCTCGGATAAAGTGACTGGCGTAAGTCACTGCTAATGTAACAGCTTCTTTGTAGTCTGTCTGCTGGCAGTCATAAAACCTGGCAGGGAGGGAAAGAAAGCAAGACCTGATTTACTCTGAGAGCCAGTCACTGGTCAAAGTGTCAAAGTTTCAGCGTTTTAATGAGGAGGTGCCTCCGTACACCGGTGTGCTCCCGCCACGGCTCCAGGAGAAAATAAAGGGGGTGAGAACTGTACCATATCGCAGCTACTATACCGAGGGTCATGGTGGGGAAACTATGAGCGGCAAAGTCTGCATCCCACAAAATGTTGAATCAAACACCATCTAGAAGGTCATTACTACACTATAGAGCAATAAAAATGTCCTTCATGTGTTTTGTCCAATGATCTGAACTGAAAGTGTCTCTCTTTTCATTACTGAAACACCCCTCAACCATCACAGGAAGACGATTGGTTATTGTAGTTATTAGAATTAGTCTGTGTGTTAAATGGTCTGCCAATCATTTTAGAGCAGGTACAAAGCTCAGAGTTACACTTGAACAGTTTTCTCCATCCTGAGTCAGTCTCTGTTTCCTGTTTTCCTTCTCTGCTTTCCCCTTAGCACTTTATCCACTCTCCAGGAAAAAAGAAAGAAAATCCTTGTAGTCTTCAAACTGGGAAATAGCTTGTTACATGTTTGGTAAGTAAAAATTACAGAGGGCTATCCAAGCTGGCAAAGTAGTACTTACCGTAGATTCATATAGCACCAAATCACAACAACAGTCACCTCAAGGTGCTTTATATTGTGAGGTAAAGACCCTACAGTAATACAGAGAAAACCCCAACAATCAGATGACCCCCTTTGAGCAAGCACTTGGTGTCAGTAGGAAGGAAAAACTCCCTTGTAACAGGAAGAGACCTCTGGCAGAATCAGGCTCTGAGAGACTGGTTGGGAGTGAGGGGAAAAAGACAGGACAAAGACATGCTGTGGATGAGAGCCAGAGATTAATAACAACTAACTGTGTGTTTATACACCTCTCTGCATGTAATCATTATGAGTGAAGAAGAAACACTCAGTATTGTTGTCATGAACCGAGGGTTCGCCCAAGGAGTGGACCCAAATGCAGACACCAAAACACATAGTAGAAGTGTGTACAAGAGTGTTTATTTTGTAACAGAAAATGTTTGGAACATGTGATCCTAGTTAGATATGGCAACGGGGAAATGGTGACTGGAGCAGGGAAGGGTGGCCCTAGGAAACTGGATCACTGAGGAGGTCACGGCAAGAGACAGAGGAATAAGAGGATTCTGTAACAGACGGAGAAGAAGTTATTGTATGGGTAAGGAGCGGGTGACTGAGAAACGTTTGCTGGTGAGTTTATTTTCCTTACTTGCAGGTCCGGGTTTTGAAAGCTCTGAGGAGTGGAGGTCCATGGGAGTTTCCAGAGTGTCTGGGGTGTAATGGCAGGCAGGAGGGCAGGCAAGCAGACAAGGAGGCGAAACAGATGTCCAGGTGAGTCCAAGCTGTGAGAAACGACAACCTCTAAACACAAGGAAAATAAGGTTACACAGGGAAAAGCAGGTAGAGGAGGTTGACAAGTGCCGCCTAGTTGCCGCCGTGGAGCACATAATGAACTGGCGGGGAGTAGCGAGTTGCACTGGTTTAAGAAGCCCTCCTGCTGATTGCTTGCCGATGAGGCCCAGGTGAGATGCAGGAAGCTCCACCCCAAAGGTGTGGACAGGAGACCGGCAGCTACAGGTGGAAAAAACCCCAGACGAACCATGACAATTGTAGCGTATATTAATGTAGATTAACTTCATGTTGCAGGTTTATGGGTTTAAGGTTACGTAGTCAGTGAATAAAGTTGGCTAAATGGTTAAAATGACACTGTTGTACTGTAAATGTAATTTTTAGAAATGTTAAAAAGGTGGACAAAATAGACTGTATATAAAAGATGGACATCGCCAAGAGGCCATGATACACTGGTTTTTGAAGTCTTGTTTTAAAGTGATTAGGTAGAGGATCAATAGGGGGTCCATGACCCTCTTGGGGACACTCCCATAGGGCTTAAATCTGGGACTCTCCACCAATGGCTCTTAGAACTGAAGAAGCTTCTCAGATGAAACGTCTTCAAGTAAACTCAAAGAAGTCCAGATGCTTTTCTTTCCAAGCTGCTTAGACTACGATGACCTGGATGACTGAGAACCTTCACAGACCTCAATTTTAGAGTTTCTTTCTTTCTTTCTTTTCCTTTTTTTGATGCAGAATTTACCATATTTACACAAGAGGGCGGAGTTAGTTATCAGCTAGCAAAGGGTAGCTTGGTTAGCAAGTCTACAGGAACCAAAAAGCTTCTGTATCACAGTTTAAACCTGTTCATTTCTGTTGTAAAGTTCAACATTTAAATCTGGGAGACTATGGGGATTGACTCACAGCTGGAGCCTCTGGTGGACATTAGAGGAACTGCAGCTTTTGGGATACATTAGCCTTCTCTCTATCTCTGTACATTCTTCTTTGTGTAAGTTTTTACACTTACTCATTTAAAAACAAAGCATGGAAGGTCACAATCCTCTGTCATTAGTGCAAATGCCAAAGTAAATCTTAATCTCAACATGCCCTTTGTGCCATCTATTGATCCAATAACTAAATCTTTAAAGACATGAATCAAATGGTTTGCAAGGGAACATGGGAAGACTCTGGGTGTTGATGTGAGTTCAGCTTTGTGGCAGGCTTCTATGTTTATCTGATAGCATATCTGTGATCAATAAAGAGCCAGCGCACTTAGCCTGATGGACCCAGGGAGGAAGTGTCACTGAACAACTCAGTTCCACTGAGCTTTGAACATTGGCCTGGCCAAGCCTCATCATAAGTAAGTTAACATAAGTTCCACACTTTATCTTCAGCTGCATCTTCACTGCTTATATAGGAGAAAAAAATCTGCAAATGAGTCTGAAGTGACAGACACTGGCAGATACATTTCATGAATTCAGCCTGTAGAACAGCAGCTGAAGGAACCGTGTTCCTCGGTTCTGTCGGTGAGTCTTTTTTAATTGGGTCGTAGCTGAAGCGGTGGAACGAGATCACACCAGTGTATGTGTGTGAACTGCACCATGGGCCAGTCATCCACAGCAGAGTCTCACACTGAAATGTGCAATACACACACACTTTTAATTGTCCTCACACTGCCTACTGGCTCTAAAACTTTGTCAACTGAAATTGTAGCTACTTTATGTATGTGTCTGCCTTTATAAAACTATTATTAGACTGTACTTAGTTAAACATAGCTGTGTTGATGTGCTCAAAGACTATAGACTTAGATATCCTGTCAGCTTTTAGACTACATGCCTTGCTGGTTGTTGACAGCGTTAAAAAAAATGCACCACACTGACAATTTCTTTGATATGAAATTAATTTGGAGCCAAACTAACTGACTACAAACACTACTGATAAATTAGATCTGGCACCCTTTGTTAGGCTGGGCAAGTCTAAAGCTGTCCAGAAAGAATGGATCAGTCCTGGAAAGCTGTTAACACCGAGGTTTTTCCTCATTAATGTAGCGCAAATGATTGCATCACCAGTTCGAATTTTAGCAAATCGCAGCATGTCGACCAAAATGATGGATTCTGTCAACATGGCATGAACACAACACCCTCTGAGGGAATTGTGTTGCTAGACCAGGATTATAGGACTTCATAATTTGAGCTTTGATGTGGAATTGAACGATAAAAATGAAAATCCTGGCTATACTAGTTTTTGAAGCTGTGGATCAGAGCGCCAGGACCTAGGCATGTTCCATGTACCTTAAGCTAGTTTTGGAGTGCAGTGGTGTGGAGGCTGTACTGATGTGCTGTGGTGAAGAGAACGGGGATTCGACTTATCGGTCAGTCTATGTTCTTACGCACACCTATGGCCACGAGCTTTGAGTGATGACTGACAGAATGACCTCGTAGATGCAAGCCGTGAAATGAGTTTCCTTTGACCTTTGGCTTTCTCTCCCTTAGAGAAAGGATGAGAAGCTCGGTCATTCGAGTGGGACTCTGAGGAGAGCTGCTGTTCCTCCACATCGAAAGGAGCCGGTTGAGGTGGTTCGGGTATCTGATTGGGATGCTTCCTTGAAGCTTCCTAAGCTAGGGGCTTTGGGCACTGGGACCGAACCATGACTCACTGGAGGGATTAGATTTCTTGGCTGGTTTAGGAAGAGCTCATTGTACCCCTGGATGAGCTGGAAAAGATGGCCTGGGTGAGGGAAGTCTGGGCTTCTCTGCTCAGTCTGCTGATCTGCAACCCAAACCTGGAAAAGCAGCAGAAAATAGATGGACGGATTCTGGTTATGCCTTTACACGAAAATATAGTAATAGAAGTGGAAGCTTTGACAGGCTTAATGAGGATTCCTCCAACACATCACCCACCCTAATGTACTTTGGAAAAACTGTTGCCCAATGCAAGCAGAAATATTCCCTGCGTGGCTCAGTGTGACGAACCATTCCCACCACAGCAAAAGCCTAGAAGATGCTTTTGATTTAGGCCCACTGCCAGACCCTTAGCGATGGCGGTTAATTGGCCCACTCCCACAAGCACTTCACTCAGCAAATATTAGCACATAAAGTGGGGACTGAATGCTGGAACGACACCATAAAAAGCGGCTGTAGACACTGGCCTGCTGTCCAGCTGTACGGCGTCGTGGTTGTAACCTGTAACCCCACTTTGATGATTCGGTGTGAACCTCGTCTCACTTGCTGGGGACAGAAACTTCATCAGCATCGAGTGTTGCATGGTTGGAGACACTGAGTGACGAGTGCGCTTCACACCACCAACAAAGACAGACAAACCTGGATCCCGATGATCTTTAGGTTTGGTTAAAGCACCTCTCCTTTAGCTGACCCTTCTCCCCACCTTTATTAGACCATACCTGGAAACTCTTCATGGTAACAGTCATGAAGATTTACACTGCCTCTCTTGTTGAGTGTTTTAATGCAGTGCGCGTCCACATGTAAACTGCAAGGAGCTGCTGATGAGAACATGGTTTCTATTATAGTGGCCATTATAGCCGTGTCTGGCCTTCATTTGGTCCCTCAAACCAGGTTTATGTGACGCTCCAGTGCAACTGGAACCACAAATGCTTTCAATTACCTGCGCAGAGAGGTGCGCATTTCAGTAACTTAGTGTTTTATAAGCTGGAAAAAATGCCTCATTTTAAGCTGTAAGACAGTCCAGGTGAGGAGAGTTCACAGGTCGTGTCGGTGGACTTTTATGTTGTACTGTGATTTGAAACCTTGCAAACTTTAAGACATCCTGACTTAAATGAAACATTTAAAGAGTGAAACATTATAGAAGCTAGTTTGAATAAACTGATGGTAAACCTGTGTTTTCAGGGTGCTCTCATCTGGGCATGTAATGTAATGCTGATTTTTCAGACGCCTCCTGCGAATACCCAGAAGGCATCCCTCAGTGTCTGTGGTCTTAAATCAGAAATATAAAATTATTAGTATCTGTGTCAGCAAAAATGTTATTTAAAACACAAGAATCAGCCCGGAATTTCACAAATAGTGCATTTTTACTTAAAACGTAATAAAAGTTAAACAGACTTGTAAAAAATGTGGGTATGTGTATCAAGTGTAAAAATATCTGTAGAGAGCAGATATTTTACAGATGTGACAGATACAGTAACAAACACCTGTACTGTGTGTGCTGCACATCCATACACTGCTTATGCATCAAGGTGTGTGTGTGTGTGTGTGTTTGTGCGCTGCTTGGGTGAAAATGTAACATCTCTTCTCTCCCACGTACTCTTCTGAAGAACCAAGAGGGCAGAAAATGAGACAAAATGTTCCCTTTTTCAGCACACACACACGCACACACACACACACACACACAGAAGTTATGAATGCAGAATGAGTGTGTGATATGTTGGTGGCTCTCGTTCACGCTCATCAGCCTCCTCACTTTGGCCCTCATGCCTTCCTCCTCCTCCTTCCCTTTTCCCCCCTCTGGAGAATGGCCGTGGATTGTCATTCACTAACAGTAATGAGGTGGAGGGGAGCCGCTGAAGTGCTGAGAGCTGACAGCAGAGAGGCAGAAGGCAGGGATTAAAGTCAACTCAATGGCACACTGTGCTGGAGATACAGCGGTGAGGGAGGCAGCAGCAGAGACAGACGGAGGGGGGTTTGGGGGTGGAAAGGAGAAGCAGGGAGGGGAGCTGAAGTAAAGGTGATCGGGAACATGGAGAAGGAACAGCTATAATTAACATATAATTAGGTTTTCATTATATAAATACAGCACCAGTTAACAACAAGTCATCTCAAGGTGCTTTCGACTGTAAAGTAAAGACCCTACAGTGTTACAGGGAGAACCCAACAATCAGACAATCCCCTGAGAGCAGCCCTTCCTGATGGTAGGAAGGAATAACTCATTTTTTCTAACATGAGTGGGCGTTAAGGCGTAATGCCCACTCACATCCTGGGTCATTTGACCTCAGTAGGTGGGGCTAGGTTTCACAGTGGGTTCACCTGAAACCTTGGTTGATTGTGACCTACACCCGTTTTCACACCTTGGCTGGTGTGATTAGGTAGAGGATCAATAGGGGGTCCACGACCCTCTTGGGGGGACACTCCCATAGGGCTTAAATCTGGGATTCTCCACCAATGGCTCTTAGAACTGAAGAAGCTTCTCAGATTAAACGTCTTCAAGGAAACTTAAAGAAGTCCAGACGCTTTTCTTTCCAAGCTCCTTAGACTACGATGACCTGGATGACTGAGAACCTTCACAGACAAGACAAAAGATGACATAGACAGTGCCCAGTGCATCATGGGACGTTCCCCAACAGACTGAGCCTATAACAGCATAACTAAGGGAGGGTTCAGGGTCACCCGATCCAGTCTGTCAGTACTGTCTCTGCAGAATTTTGGATGAACAGATTCTTCGGACTGACAAGGAACTACAGCGTCACTCGGAGACAGGAAGTTCAGTTCAACAATATTCATCAGATATAAAAAGGCAGAATTTAATGTGTGAAATTTTGGACATGCACTGGTTCAGAATGACTTCCTCACTGTGGTACTTCAGGCCGGGGTGTGAGGGAGGGTAGTTCTAAAGGAACCCTGAGAGACTTTTTGTAAAACTTAACGGAAGGTTGGAAATTGGTTTGTAATTGGCTAAAAGACTTGGATTTACTGCAACGTGTGGTATGTCTGAAAGTGGCTTTCAGGCCAGAAGAAGCCCTTGCTAATATATTATGCGGTCATCGTGGAAAGAATGTACTGCTGCACATTTCTTTCATCCACAGTTCATATTACAGCAGCACAGAACGTACCAAGGAATTATTTTGCTTTGATTCTGTCTTCTGTTCGAACCACAATAACCAGTTAAACGTCGCTAACACCGACAAATACAGCTGGCATCAAAGAGTGGAAAGAAACACCTCACTAATGATTAAACACAATAAAAAAAGGAGTGAATGAAGATACGCAGCAGATTTGTCCAGTCATCCTATCCTACTGTATGACAAGCGTTTCCCACTAACACACATCATAAGCCATTAGAAAGCTGCTGCTGTAGCAGGTTATTTTTCATACAGTCCATCGTCCCTCACCGCTCTCCCCTCAGCTCCCCTCTGATTGAATTAGTCTTCTCCTGGCATTTAGCAGCTCACAGCGGGATCAGCTCAGTGATTGAAGCAGCTATTTATCTACTTATTACATACAGGCTTTTTAAAAACCTGTTTATACAAGTAATTTCATCAAGGCAGTGACATTTACAATTTTACCCCGCCATGTTTAAAATTATTGGAAACCACCAAAAATCTCCCAGAACCATCTTCCGAGAGGCTTTTTCACTCAATCACGGGTAGTGCAGGTAAGCCGGTGTCATTATTTAATCAATATTCCTCCCAGAAAAATGCCTTTCTGTTGGGGAGGGAGCGCGCATGGTTGCGGTTATTTCAACTTAAGAGCAGAAAGAAGAAAAGACTTTGATTTGTGTTCCCTCAAAACATGTTGTCAGCTTTTGTGGCTGAACGCCGCTGGTGTGTCAGCGGAGGGCGGACAGGCAAACGTTTGGCGTGGTGAGAGATTTGCGGGCTGGAGCCGGCTGATGGGATGATCTGGCGAGGAGGCAGTGGAGAGAGGGAGCTGTATATTCACACTGCAGCTTCATGATGGAAGCCAGGTGTGCCAGCCAAGGAAAAGGCAGGAAGTGGAGGTCACCGAGCCCACGTTTCCATGCAAACCACACAAAACACACAAACAGAGAAGGCGAGAGGGCGAGTGTGGAAACATGGCAGCCCTGACCCCTTCTTCAGAGGCGAAGGCTTCAAATGAATTCATCTAAAGTTGCGTTCATTTGCATCATTAGTCCTGGTGAAGTCCCAGCTGAATTAAAAGCATTAATGCAAAACTTTAGAGCATGATGATAATTTACTGTAGGCTGAGTTAATCATCCCCTCGGTTTGCTACCCGACCACAGTGGGAATGCCACATTAGCACTGGCACGGAAAACACTTTTCCCGGTGCAATCAGATCCATGAATTATTAATTATATCGAGTCAACATCATGATCTTCTGCTAGCTGAGGTAAGCAGAGTGCCTGCTATTAGTCTAAAACAGGCCAAATGGATTACCATGTTTGAGTAAACACAATAAAAAAAAAGTTTTGTAAACTTACAAACCCTCGTATGATCCGAATCTGAATAATTCTCCTGTTGTGCTTTGGTGAGGGAGACAGGAAGCAGCAGCAGAGAGAACACAGAGCGATAACCAGCTTCCCTTTGGGAGGCTGGGTGGGGGTGTAAAAGCCTCTGGTACAAAGCTAATGGTCCAGCAGCAGCACTTTAGCCATCTCTCTTGACCACATAAAGTACTGGAGCCCTGCATAGGTGGACACGCTTTAGGTCAGTGTGTTTTGGCAGCAGTCTTCACATAGGAGATCCCCCATCCTGCTGCTTCTCAGTCAGAGAGATTTTGATGGCCATTAAATTGCTTCCTGTTTTATGCTAACATGTTTCCATGGGTTTCCTGTTAGGATGCTGTCATCTTTATGTTCATTACTTTGGAACTTCTACCTGTATAACATCTGTTAAATGGCACAGCCATTTTTGTTTAAATTCTAGTCTTTAGTTTTGCGGGTGTTGTCAGAGGGTCACTGAAGGCCCTAAGATTCAGCCTGTCTGTCTGTGTGTGTATGTATCAAGTATCCACACATTTCACTGAGCGTTAATAATGAAAAGCTGACGATAGTTCCATGACAAGAATCAACAACCACCTTCTCTCCATTAACATTTAAAAATGAAGCGAGGCATCAAAAAAGCTAAATATATATTTGCAGCAATAAAGGCCCGACTGACGAATGAAGCCGAAACCAGCCCGACTGCTCACATGCTTTCAACACATCAGGTCATAATGCAGATGAATGCAACCATTAGCATCACTAAATCTTTGGAATTCTTTTCTGTACTGAGTACTTTCTGTCATATTTCAGAGCTGCATGTAGAACAAAGTGACTGAGCATGGATCAGAAGTTATTGAGGGTGGTCTCTCTCAGTGCAAAAAAATAGAAACTCTTCTTATGGTTGTCAAATCATAGCTGTGTGGATATATACTGAGATGGATGTCACATTCTGCGGCTCCAACATTAGCATTTTAACCACTGTGTTGTTTTTCTGGAGCCACAAGTGTGCATTTTTTTATGAGAGGTAGGAAGTTATCAGCTAATGCTAGCTAGCTTGACGTTGACCTGCTAATCAATGCTCAGTAAAATCCAAATAAAACTAGAATTTCACTCAGGAAAACTGAAGCTCAGACTTCTTGGATGATCTGTTACTACACTTCACTTCACAACAGCCATCTTATTGGTCAAATAATTTCATTAAAAATGCTCCAAAAGGCTCCAACAGCACAAACTCGATCCAGAGGTCCAGTTCAAGGACTCCAGTTAGCTGAGGGGAAGCTAGCAGACAGCTAGCAGCTACAGCCGCTACATGCATGTGATCCTCTGTGGTAGCTTCTTGACTGGTGGTTGAACTGTCCAAGGACGTGTTTAAGAGCGCTAAAGTGTAAAGAAAGTTGGATGAATCAGAGTTTATCTCCAAACCATGACCTAAAAAATAATTCTGTGTGACTCCAGTCACTAAAGAGGATCTGAGGATCTTAACTGTAAACCTGTAACTTTGACATCTGATGGTGTGAGAGGAAAAGCTTGTTGATGATATTGTGATTCATCCTCTTGGGACAAGATGAATCTGTAAAATAACCGTGGACTAATACGGGGCCCAAGGGCCAGACTGCTCATTCATGTCTTCAGTTATGTTGAGCAGCAGCACAGGTTTTGCCTGCCATCCAACGTCTGATGTATATATATCTAGTGTAAAAACATTTTCCACAAAGGGGTTCACAGAAAGTGTGTCGGGTTTCCTCCTGCTTCTTCCTCCAGCCTTGCTTGGTGCTGAGATGTTGAGTCTGGCTTTGGATCTGTCTTTAAAACTTGTCTTACACGTAGAGCGTGCTCTTTAGGGAAAAACATTGTTAATGGTCTGTCAGCCTCTGTTTGTACACAGTTCATGAAATACGCTTATTCAAACACATTCATCACCGATGTCACTTACGCACTAAAATGCTCTCTCGTTTCCTTGCTCAGCTCGAATGTAAAAATCATAAATAAAAGAAAGTAAATCACTCTGTCCTCGTGAGTGTGTTTGGATGCGGGGCGATGATGATGTTAAGGGCTTGACAGGTGGCATCTCTGAAATAACTGGGTCACATTAACTATATATGACGTTCATTTTCTGCAGTACAGGAGCCCATAGCACTTGTAACTGGGCTTTTGTATTGAACTAAGTGGGACAAACACTATGGCAGCTTTCTGTAACAGCTACACAACTTACATGCAAAACCACATAATGGTAATAAGAGAGGAGACCTGCTGTCCTCTAACAAAGTAACAGAAAACAGTTATTAGAATCGCAAACATATGTACCCGCTCTGAATTTGACAACCAGAGCAACCATGTGAAACCAGGTCACCTGGGGAGGATTCAGAAATCATGAAGAATGTTGGCGTGTTTCAGCGTGGAGCCGGCTGCAGGATGCCAGATTACCAACAGGAAAGAAAATTTTTAAAAATGTGTAAAATTCAGTTTTGGCTGTTTTTCGCTTACATGGACAATGCGGCCTCACGGCAATTTGTGAAATAAATGCGACCTTTAATTTATTAGAACATGAATTTCCCAACATAATTTTTTGCTCATTTACTGATGCTAAATAAATATTTTCCAAGTCTTTCCAGTCTGTTTCAGGGGTAAACCTGTTCAGGGCTGGCTGTCAAGAACTGCGAAGGCAGACCTTATATTTATTTAAGCGGACCCAGAAGCAGACAACACGAGGAGACAGAACTAAGTTAAACAAAAGGCGAGCCGTTTATTCAGGCTGAAACACAAAGGTGCAAAAATAGGAAAACCAAAACCAAGGCTAAATGTAAACTGGGAAAAACTAAATTAACAGCAAAGCACTGGGACTGTGGAAAAAACTAGGAATGAACAGACAACCTGACAATAAACAAAGGAAGACTGAGGACTTAAATACACAGAAGGGCAATGAGGGAAGTGGAAACACACGGGGAACACAGCTGATACAAATCAATGTGACGGCACTGGGAAGCAAAACTAAACACACTG
>VUQG01019193.1:0-10727 GCA_015106755.1 Etia nguti | reverse complement strand
AACTAACAGTGGGTTCCAAGAGAAGAATCACAGAAATGGGCAAATAAAAATAAAGGTAAAATAACATTTGGACCGGTGGTCACAGTTAATAATCCTTCAGATTATGATATTATGGTCATGATTTCCTGTTTGCTTCAAATAGCTCCAAAAGTAGTCCCAATGTTCATCTTTGTCTTCTGTATCATTTTTAAGTTTATTCAGCATGGACTCATAGGAACCAGTCTCTGCCATTGCTCTGATCCAGTCTTTCAGCTCAGGACGTACTGTAGTCTTCCAGTGCCTAAGGATAATCCTCGATGCAGTTACCAGTCCAACCATAACAACCGTAAAAATATTATTATGAATTCTTGGAATATGAGAACGGTCTCCTAACAAACACAATTCCGGAGTTAAGGGCACTTCTAATCCTGACCAACCTTTTAAAAGTGTGACGACTTCCTTCCAAAAAGGAGCTATAAGGGAACATTCCCAAAAACAATGTAGGAAAGGACTTTTTTTTTTTTTTGTCACTTCATATTTTACTCAGATCAAGAAACAATTTATAAGCTTATATGCAGATTTTTTTTTACATGTTTGGAGACACAGTCTTACTCTTATTAACTGCTTTGAGCCTTAAAATTGAGTATCGCTAACAGGCTTTTGTACAAGAAAGTTATTTCCCAACTGTTTTATGTACTTAGTCTTGGCTCCTGTAGTACAAATAGACCTTTTGTTTGCACCTCTGATTTTACAGTTATGACAGACCTGTCTGATGTGCAAGCATAGTTTATAATGTGTGTCATGTTTTTGCCTCATGTTGCTTAGTATGTGATAATATAAATAGTTGAGGCTGGCTTTACTGGGTGAATAGGCAGATCCCTTTGGAATTTCTGCACAAGAATTTCTTTTCTCAAGCTTGCAGATTGTCTGGAGCTTCCACCAGCTGAGAATGGGCAAGTGGTAGGAAACAGCGCAGACAGACTGCCAGAGTATCACAGGGTAACACACAGAAAGACAATTATTCATGTTCATGAAATCACAAATTAATCTGACATGCATTTTTTTCTGGGACTTTGAAAGAAAATTAAAGCACCCAAAGAGAGAATCTATGATAGCACAGGGAGATAACAAAAACTAATTCCAGCAGTGGTGCAAGGTGAAGGGAGTATCGTGGTTTGGGACTCCTTTGCAGTTCAAATTCATTGCAATGACTGAGAAAATCATAAACCCAAATTGTATCCAGATATTGTGCAAGACAATATCAGGGAAACATGACTTTAAGCTCAGAAAAGACTGGCCACAACATTAAGAGAATCAAAACACACAAGTTTAAAAAAAAAAAAAAGAAAACAAGGAAAACCAGGACAGAACAAAAAAGAACTTTTTTCTCAATAAAGTTAGTGAATAAAGAATCCTGTTTTTCAACCCTACTTAGATGCCATGGGAAGAGGTGAAAACGAGTGTTTATTTAAGACATCACAGAAGCACTGATCAATTGAAACAGTTTTGTAGCATATCTGGCTATAGAAATATATGATGAAGTCTACATCATATACAAGAAACCACCTACAAGAAAACAACATGCAGAATAATAATTCAACCAGTATCGCAATGTTATTTTAGTCATTATTTTAGTGACAGCCAAACCGTCACAGTTTGATGTGTATTTATGATAACTGATGTGACTTTTCACAGTCAAGTACAAATCACTGTTATTAAAAACAAAAACAAAAAAAAATCTGCATGTCGCCCAAACCATAGTTTTTTCTCAAAGACGGATGTAACAGAGAAAACATCTTTTCAACAAATCTGAATCTCTGGCTTTTGCTTGTATTGTTCTTCTGAAGCGGAGCACTTTTGCAGCTTGTGAAACAAAACTGCGCAGAAATCCGCAGGATTTTTACTGGAAAAACAAACACGGATGGATCCGTGTGCATGTTGTGGCCTATTTCACTGACAGGAATTCAAGTCAAACAACATTGGTGGTCTCTATTTGGTGTCGTATGTGGGGTAAAAACATGCTTATTTCATTCCAGTGCTGAGATAAAAGAAACTTGACCTACTGTCATGTCCCGAGGCTGCAATTTGTTTACATATCTCTGTTTGTTAAGGAAAAAAAACTGCAGGAGATGGTGACTGATAGGATTCATCCATTGACTGAGTCTGAAGCATGTTTCACCTGCGCTTCACAAAGGAAACTACTGTAGTACCAAGAAAGAAGCTGTTGTTACTTGCATCAAAGCCTCAGATACTCTTACTCAGAAATCACACTGTGATGAAAAAACTATTTATAAAATCTTTGTATTTTCTACCTGCTTTCAACCTTCCTCTCCCCTTCAGTAAGCCATTAGCACTGAGTCATGCCTCATTCATAACACTGTTAAATGTGACCTAATAGAGTCATCCTAGCTTAATAATAGTAGTGGAGGAGACATGCAGAGGCCGACCAGCTTTTAAGTTTTGTTTCATGTTTGCTAGTTACTTCAGTTCTAATGCATTTTGACAGTTCCCAAGGAATGGGAGAGAATTGAAGTCAGCTGTGGTTAATATCAATAATCTACTGTGGAAATAAATTAGCACAGTGCGTTCTGTTAAGGTCAAGAATGAAGATATGAGAAAAGAAACAAAGACAGTTATCTTTGTCTCTTTTCTGATCATTCCACACTGTAAAATGTCTTAATTCTTAATTTGATGGCTTCATACCATTTTCTTCTTGATCTCGTAGATGTAGAATTTGAAACATTTTCATTTTTCCATTTGCTTCATATTTAGTATATATCACCTGTACTTTAATTAATGCTCACCAAAATCTGTATCTGTGGCACACTTTTCTTCTGGTCACCGCTGAATAGCACAGCAGACCTGTACTGTCAATACATCCAGACAGCTTAGTTTAGTTCAGCTTATCTTAACACTAAATGATAAGCAATATAAAACAGTTAAAATCACATGTAGAGCTCTGAAGGGCAGTATTTCTATAGAAATAATGGCCATGTTGGATGGCACAATGGTTAGCACTGTTTCCTCACAGACCTTCTGGCTGTGAGGGGCCTTTGTGCGTGGAGTTTGCGTGCTTCTGTGTTTCCCACAGTCCCAAGACATGCAGTTAGTTACCTTAAGTTAACTGGTGATTTGAAATTGTCCATAGGTGTGAATGTCTGCCTGCGTTACCACTGCAACCAATTAGTGACCTATGAGAGGGTATACCCTGCTTCTTAGTAAGTAAAGAAATGGATGGAATAGCCTTGTGAAAGTTTGTAAATGCTGTGCTGTCAGGAGCTGAAGGTAGGACAGAATGACAGTTTCCATTAAACAAAAACCTGCACTGTATTATTTTGGTTAGCATACTACTCACAGCATCACCAGGTCCTCTTGTGCCTCACCTGCTAATGTCCACTGCTTTTTAGTAATTATTTTTAACAATTATCAGTTGTAGCTTCATGCTAATTTGGCCCATTGAGTAAATCTAGTAAATCTAGAGTTAGGTTTATGGGCGATTCTACATCAGACAAGAATGTGATGTATGCTTGCATTAATCTATGGTAAAAATTTACTTGTAGTCTGAAGTGCTTTGAGTGGTCAGTAAGACACCTATTTCACCTATTTCCACTGTTTTTTATCACCAGAAAGTGCACACAGCACCAGTGACGTTAGCATGATGTTCATTCCAAATCTTTTGTTTCTCCCGGTCAAGACTTATAAAGTCTTGGTCTTTGCTCTGAACTTCTTGGACTGAAAATCCAAGCCATGTCTTTATCTTCAGTTTCCTGTGTGACATAAATAATCAGTCCAGTGTTGTTTCTATGTAATTACAGCCCCAACTATTTCTTCAGAGTTTTAGAGGCTTTGTTGTACCGTAATGTTGCCAAGTTATACCCCTCTTTTTTTGGGGGGGGGGGGGTATTGTTTTTAGCAACAGTGCAGCAGATGAGATCAGATGGAGGTTAGGGAGTATGACATGTTCATCAGATTGATGAATTTATTTCCAGGAAAACCGCTCTGCCATCCGGACTGTAATGCCTCTACTGTTTATTTTCCAAGATAAAAATAGAGGAATGTTGTTTTCTTCCTGGTCGTTCCAAGTGCTCAACTCATTTTTTTAGAACACACCATAAAAGCTAGACAGTTCACCCAGCAGGTGGCATGGCCATGACCTCTTAGCTGTCAGCGTCTCTAGAAAATGTTTTTGGAGCTATGGTTTATTGTTTGATGTTCTACAAGATTTAGATCTTTAGTTGTTCTGTAATACAGCCTCTTTTTACTTTTCAGTTTACAAATGAAACATAACGTGTGGATATGTTTTTTTAATTAGATGTTCCGCAATTTCATCATTGACACAGATTCTGGAACACCTGATTTATATCTTATGGTTTGGAAGGAATGATAAAAAGAAATTTGCTTCTTTAAATTAATGTATGAAAATCACATGTTAACATGTGGCTTTATGAACAGTCCAAATGTTTTGTTCAACATTCAAAAGTTATTTGAATGAGATACATATTTACATAATATCTTCTAGTTCATTTTGGCTAAATTAGCATGCTGTTTAACCATATAAAGTCTGAACTGTGAAATAAATCTAACAATTTTCTTAAATTAATTAAATATCAGTTTGCATATATGCATTTTCATTTTTATCATTTTGCTATACCTGTCATCTCATAGTTTGTTTTTCTTAACAGAAACATGTAAGGGGGTTTGGATTAAAAATAAAACCACACATTTGGCTTTACACTGTGAGGAATCTTGGAGTCGTTTTTGACCAGGATATGTCCTTCAGTGTGCCTATTAAACAAATATGTTGGACTGCTTACCTGCATTTCTCAATATCTCTAAAAACATGTCTAAAATTAGACACATCCTGTCTCAGAGTGATGCTGAAAAACTAGTTCATGCATTTATTGCTCCTAGGCTGGACTATTACAATGATTTATTATTAGGCTATCATAAAACCTCTCTGAAAAATGCTGCAACAAGAGTACTGACAGGGACTAGAAGGAGAGCATATTTCTCCCATACTCACTTCTCTCAGTGGCTCCCTGTGAAATCCAGAATCCAACTTAAAATCCTGTTCCTCACATCTAAAGTCTTAAATAATCAGGCCGCATCTCATCTGAAAGCTGTACCACACCAGTAGAGCACTTCGCTCTCAAAATGGGAGACAGAGCCTTCAGCTTTCGAGCCCGTTCCTGCAGAACCAGCTACCAGTTTGGATTTGGGAGACAGACACCCTCTCTACTTTTTAAATTAGGCTTTTTGACAAACCATATAGTTTTTGCTGGATTAGGTGACCGTCCCTTAGTTATGCTGCAATAGGCTTGGACTGCTGGGGGATTCCCATGATGCACTCGGTGTTTCTTTGTCATACACCTCTTTTCACTCACAATGTGTTTATACTTCACTCTGCATTAATCATGGGTTATTGTTAATCTCTGGCTTTCTTCCACAGCATGTCTTTGTCCTGTCTCCCTCCACTCACCCCCAAATGGTCACAGGAGAAGCCAGGTAAAAACTTCCTTTTACTGTCACTGGGTTTCTCTGTTTTCTCTATTTAATAATTGGGTCTTTACCTTACACACTGAGCAAAATTGAATTGAATATGTGTGCATCTTTTCAAAGCAATGGGACTATTTACACAAGAATCACTGCCATATCACGTAAGAAGTTAATCATGCTGGTTTTCTAAACAGTTTAAACAAGAAAGAGAAAAATTCCATCAGCAGTTATCTTTGCACCAATATCAATGACTTTGGTTGGCAAATGTCATACTGCCATTTTTTTTTCAAGAGAAGAAAAAAAATCACTTTTTCACACCCCTTATTAGGATAGCATACTAACTTGGTAAGCAATAAATACTGTTACCTTGCAAAAGCGTAACATTTTGTTAAGGGAGAGTCTGAGTTTTATTTTGAATACTAACAGTTTAATAAAAGCGTGCACGCCCAAAGTGCAGTCGAAAAAAAAGAAGAAAAATGTTTGTTTTTCCACTGCTGCAGCACACAGTGTAGAAGAGTGCACTACTTAGAAGTGATCTTGTTTTAGTTAAGATAAAAGAAAAATGAATAAGAGACGCCTGAAGAGATCTTTAA
Source organism: Etia nguti (assembly GCA_015106755.1). NCBI lineage: Eukaryota > Metazoa > Chordata > Actinopteri > Cichliformes > Cichlidae > Etia > Etia nguti. Next base: position 4,659 of record VUQG01019193.1, on the reverse strand, counting down.
AAAAGAATTAATTTATTAGTTTTCATGGAACACATGAACTCACAAGAAGTTCCTCTCCTCTATTAATCTCGTCCAATGAGTCTGCACAAACACACAAATGCACAGCGGTACCAGACGTGAGTCAATACAAGAGAACTCTCAACTTGGAGTTTCAGTTACAGCCGGGTGGAGCTGAATACTCGATGAAGTCAAACAAATATAATTACCTCATAAGATCACACAGTCAACTCGGTGATTGGCCAAATAGTGAACGGCATTTCACTCCTCATATGTCATTTACTCCTTAGATTTGAAATCATTTTAGTTTATCCAATTACTTTTGAGGACACTCAGTTGTGCACTGGCAGCTACAACTGCATGCTAACACTTAAAAAAAACAAAAAAACAGGAGGGTTTGTTTTTTTGTTTTGCTTAATTTGGCCAGGCCAAAACAGCTGTCACTCGGCACCACCACATTTGGCTCCCTGCGACTTTATCCTCTTTACCAAACTGAGAATTCAGTTAAAGGGTCACTGTTGTAACACACTGGAGGAGATCCAACACACATCTCAGACCCAGTGCAAGTGGTCAGGCTTCCAGGAAGTTATCTAAAAATAGCAGCTGCAGCGGAAATATCGTGTTAACCCAGGAAACAAGCACGAAGCACGGTTTTGCCAAATAAAGGGGCATGAGCTGATAATGTTGTGATAATGAAGTGGTGGATGTGATTTAGACATTAGAAGGTAGGAAGTTAAAGCCTGAAGCAATCTCAAGCCCTGCTGCTCACTGATTTGTTCTTATACCTGGATTTCACATGAGAAGAAATCAGATTCACAATAAACCAAATTTCTAGCCTCCTCTCATGGACTCCTCCAACCTTAACACTATTCTTAGTCACATCGGTAAGATCACTGTTTTTGACTATAAATATCCAGTGTACATTTTCCAGTGCTAGCTATTCAGTATTCCTTAGGCATATGCAAACAGTAGGAAAGTGAAGTCAGTGAAGCAGCTACATTTTCATTTTCAGGAAACCCCATCCCTGATGACATGGGTTAGATCCATGTCATGTGATCTAAATATAAGCGCTTGCGAACTTGATCTTGTGACACCCATGAAAATTCACATTCATGCTTTTCATTTGTTATTTAAAAAAGTGTTGCAGTGTATTCAGACAACAACTTTAGGCTGAAAAGCTGTGGTGAAATATCCAGCTGCCCATTAATTTGCATGATGTATAGATAGATAGATAGATAGACAGATAGATAGATAGATAGATAGATAGATAGATAGATAGATTATTTCGAACATGTAAATATAACAAGAGATAAGAAAAACTTAAAAATATAATGGTTTTATGAATATCTCTATGTCAACGCAATGTTTATGCTTGAAAAGGAGTAGGATGAAATTTAGATGTTTTTTGTTTCTACCCCCTTATTTCAAATTCCAAATCAATATTCAGAATTCAAGATTATATAATCCCACAATATACATGTTTAGCTATATACAAGTCTACACTCATATAGAATACACACTTAAAACAAAGCTCACAGACCAAAACAACAAACTACATTTTTATGTTAGTTAAACACACAGGTCTCAGGGCTTCCCTGGCTTGAGGAGAAATTAATTTTACAAAAAAAGTGAGATAACTTGTTCGGTTTTCACTAGAATAACTGCTCTTATGTCTCATCTTTGACAGCTGTTTATCAAGCCACAGTGTGGCTTAGTTGTGTCTTCTTAGTCCTGCAAGTATGATTTCATTTCAACCGGCAGCACAGTTAAAAAGTGTCCTTTTTGAACTCTTGAACTTTTTGCTGAAGATGTTTTGTAGAAAGGTGTGGCTCTTTCTGCATCATTGTAACAAGATCTTTTGGCAGGACGCTGATATTTGAATAGTAAGTGCAATTAACCATGCAAGACACAAAAAAACATGAGTGATGAAACTGGTGATGTAAGTGGCTTTGGGTTGTGTTTAAGAGAGAGAAAGATCTATAACTTTCAGTGTGTGGGAAGGGGAGCGTGTGAGAGTCTCAGTGCAGTAAAAAAACATTCGGGGTTGCAGATGAGGCGTGACAGGACTGACAGCAGTGGGAGTCTTTGTTATTAACAGCAACTAATAAAATATTAACTTATTTTCGTCCCTACCCCCGCAGGCTTTGCACTCACATGTTCACATACCTATATATCATTTGCTCAATGACTGAGACCATTAGTCCATCAGTTGCTGTGCTGTGAGTGGATAAATATACCAAACACAGAAGCAGATGGAGTGACCAAAGGTCCTGACATGAGGAGGGATAGGTACTCCCCAGGTGCTACAGAAAGCTTTGCAGACCTACATCTATGTTTTATAGCTGTCTACGCTCACAGAGGGGCATTGTCATGAATATGTGGAATTACTGGTAATGTAGGCTGTTTATGCTCATGTCTGTGCTGTTGTTGGTCAAGACTTTTTGAGCTCCTATTTTTTTCCTGCTTCCCTCTCTGTAGGTGAAATTTTTACTTTTCAGCTAATAAATAATCAACCTATGAGTAGCAAAAGCTGTTGGCTGTGTTTGTTGAATTTTTTACAGCTCTTTGCGCATGGCACCATACATATCTAACTGTTTGATTAGTGTTAAAGTGAGGGGTTTGGGTTGAGTCACCTAAGGTTTTGGAGCCAAGTGTTGCTTTGAGCACGGTGGCCCTGTGTGCAGGTCCTGGCAGAAACAGGATAGAGGTGAGAGCGGCCCGTCTGTCAGTCTGTTTGTCTGATTAAAGTTGTCAGGGTCATGAATTGCCTTGACCTGACTGTTTACCTTGACAGGGTCAATTGGGGTTTGGTCCTCTCTCTCAGATTGAAATTGACCCATACTTTTGTAATCACTGTCTGGTAAACAAGCACAAATATCTCTACACACACACACAGAGTTAAGCGTGTCATGGCCTCTTTGCCTGTCCATTTTAGAATTCATTTAAAAATTGTACTGTTTGCTTTTAAAATTTTACACGGCCTGGCAAATGGGAGACCTTATGGGATGTACACAAATCATCCCACGAAGGTCTCTCAGATCAGGTGACCACCACTTCTCGTTGTGCCCATGTGGAGACTGAAACACATAGGGGACCGAATTTTTGCTTTTGTGGTCCACAAATTATGGAGTAAGTTGCCCTTTCAACACTTGAGGTTTTTAAATCACATTGAAAAACACACATTCTAGGCATTTTAGAAGTAGTAAGTTAGCAATCTGTAGTCAGTTTTTTTTAATCACTTTAAAAAAATTTTTTTTTAATTATTAGTTGTATTTACTGTACATTTTATTGTGTATTTTATTTCTGGTTTTCTAGTTTTAAGCTTTACTGTCATTTACATTTTTATTTTTACTGTTTTTCTTTTTTATTTTAAGTTTAATAAATGTTTTTTGTATTTTATTGAAATCTTTTAACTGGAATGTATTTTGGTCAACTATGTTGTTATTTAAGGTGCTCTATGAATAAAGTTTGATTGAATTGCACTCTTTTCATTTTCCCATTCACAAAGTGATAATTTACAAAGACAGTTAAATGAATGATAAAGAGAACATGTGGTAAGTCAGGCCTGCCAAGCTTTGTGTGACTACTTAGCCTGATTGCCACTGTTAAGCTAATTAAAGTCAGATAGCGAAAAGCTATCCTTAGTATGTCGAACTTGCTCCATAGTACAAGCCCCAGGATCACCAAGGCCAAACAACAAACAAAAATGCTGCTATTTCTAAAAAGACAAAAACAAAAACCACTAACCTACTTAATACTGTCATTATTAAACTCTTTTGTCCTGTCTTCCTTCTCTCACCATCAACCGGTTGTGGCACTTGGCCGCCCCTCCGTGAGCCTGGTTCTGCCAAAGACGTTTTTCCTTCCCACTGTCACCAAGTGCTTCCTCACAGGGGGTTTGAGGTCTGATTGTTGGGGCTATATCTCTATTATTTTAGGGTCTTTACCTTACATTATGAAGCGCCACGCGGTGACTGTTGCTGTGGTTTGCTGCTACTGAAATAAAATTGAAGTGAACTGAACTGAACACTCTGCACTGTGCACTTCATTTTTATTTGTAATAATAAAAACTCTACTCTGTACAATACTGTACTAACTGCCACTTTAAATCTTGTACTACTCTAAAAAATTTGTGCTGCTGCTCATTTCTGCCACTTGCCTCTAATGTGCAATTATATTGCCCCCCTGATCCCCACGTCAGTACCTGCCAACGGAACTGTAATTTTAGTGCTTAAGTGCTTTAAGATTTCTGTATATATATATATATATATATCTGTATTTTCCGGACCATAAGGCGCACCGGATTATAAGGCACATTAAGCGAAACAAAACAGTCAGATAAGTCAAACTTTACTCAACTCATTCTTCTTTCTTCCTCCACTTCCGTACCATTGATTCATTAATGTTGAATTCTCTTGCAGCTGCTCTATTCCCATGTTGTTGCAGTATATTAATGACTAACCTCATATTGTGGATGGATTATCTCAGCTGTTCTCCTGACTGAAGTTTGGTCCGTTTACAGCATCCTGCCATGCGATTGCATTTGTCCCTAACCATCGGGAACCCTCGTGTTAACTTTTATCGAGTGGAAAAAAGTTAGCATTCATCCTCCAGCTTCACTGTGTTTATGTTATGCTAACATAGCTGTGTCGCTAGTGATCA